>JANIPN010638507.1:0-11534 GCA_027478595.1 Erythroxylum anguifugum
GCGACCGGCTTCTCGGGGCACTATTCTGGTCCGACCGCCTCGCCGCTTTGATGTATACTCGGGAGCCAGCGGGCACCGCGCGCCGCCGGGTCTACAGTGGACGGGCGGCTCCGGCCACGATGCTGCAGATGCAACCGAAGCTGATCAAAGCTGAAACATACTTTAGATCGAGACGGATCGCATGACCGACTGCATGTGGCGAGGGGCAACGTGATCGGTCTCATTCACGATATGCGGCCGATGACGTGATCGGGTGTGCGATGCAAAGTGAGCGGAAGTCGTGTCCGTCCCTGGTGATGATGATACACGAGAGATCACCCGGCCGCAGTCTGCGATGCTCGTAACGTGCAGATCACGGCATCCGTTGTCCTGCTCTCGGCCCGATGTTCTGCCATTTGCGCTCGCCCGCATCGCCATTCCGGCCACATCTGCGCCGCCTCCCCACGCGCACAGAGAGCACGTACCAGAGAGCGTCAAAGAAGGCGGCAGCCATCACTCCGAAGCCGATGGTCGGTCTCGCACCGGCCCCTTGGTGATGGCCATCGTGTTGAGCTGTCTCCATGCAGCACGTTTGAGTTTGACACCGGTGCTGGCCCAACGCGTCGGTATGCTCGGACGCGCGATCGGTGTCACCCGAACGATCGTCAGGCACACTACCATGGCCTGACAGCGCCCTGAATAACTTCGCGGCTGATGCGTGGCGATCGGGCCGGCTCAGGTACCGATGCTACCGTGGCGTGGACGTCGGCGGCGCGATGTGCCGCGATCGCATCCACCGTGTTCCGACGGCCCTCGTTTGCAAAGCGGCTTGAAGACTGCCACAAATGTGGTTTGCTGATAAAGCTATGTACTAATCTATAGATTGTACGGTGTGCTCTGTCATTTCATCCGTTCAGAAATGTTCTACCATAACATTACTTGAACTGTCAAGCCGACATAACCGCAGATGCCCTACTGTCTCTTCACGAGTCGACCCACATCGATGCGTCTTCCAACATCACGTACACATGAGTCCGAGATACAGACCTATCTTTCATAGTTATCTATCTAGGCTCGGAGTTCTTCAGGTTTGTCATGGAGAATATCCGGCGTGGTCGTATGATGGTCATTCGTTTTTCTGCTCGTTGGAGTGAGACTCGCTCGCGGATGGTGGAACATTTTTCTCTGTCATCCCAGACCCAGTCGATGGTGCGGAGGATTTCAAACTCTTCCACTCCACTCCACACGCTGGCAATATCGAAGCAGCCATGAGAGCTACCGCCAGATACATGGTGTTGCGGACGCCATCCGAATAGGCTTCTACTAGTATGTCGAGTGTCGCCGTATCTGAGCTCAGACTGCTCAATCCCGTGGCACCGGCGTTAATGATAGCCTGCGGCGTAATGGACGGCAACTCCGATATTGCGCGATCGGAGATGGTGCTGACAAAGACTACCTCTGCGATGGGGACCGCGAGCGTTCTACAACTCAGCATTAGTACATTCAACCATACCATGGATCAGAACGCATACCCTCCCAATTGAGCGAAGAACAGTGTGATCGCTAGAGGTAGATTTAGTATCTATGGTAAGACCGACATCAAATGTGGACAGAATAGCTGCTTACCGTTGTTGGTCGAAACATCATCCTCTCTAAAGCTAATGTCAGCGGATCGACCAGTCCAGGTACGATGGTAGGTAATAGTCACTGACTTCGAAACAGCTTGCACCGCAATCGGTGGCAACTGTAGTCCGACACCGGTACCGAGCCCCGCAATGACAAGGTAGACAGCCCATTGCGGCATCGAGGTCGAACGTCCTAGCAAGCATAATAACCCCGTTCCCACAGATCCTATAACCGAGCCTAGGATCATAAAGGGTGCCTAGCACGGGGTGAGTGTCGATCGGAGGGTAAGGAGACCCTACTTACGTATTGACCTAACTGCGTAACGACAATACCAACGACGATAGTGGAAAACGTCTGCACAGCAGCGAGAGCCATGAAACGGACGCCACTCGTCACCGCAGACGTCCCTTGGACGGCTTGAAAATAGAAGGGAAGAAAGTATCCGACCTTGTTTGTTACAACCCGAATGCTTGGAGGCTGGAAGCAAAACTTACTATATAGACGCAGCTGTGAAGTAAGAAGGTATAGCAACTGGTCGAAAAGATAGTTCGCTGACCCAGTAGTCGGAAAGGAATAGTTGCCTTGTCTCCAGCTCTCCATTGGACCCATACGAAGAGAGCGAGTAATAGAACCAGCCCAACTAGCAAACCAATAATCTGAGAAGATCTCCAAGGCCAGTAGATACCGCCATACTGGAGCACTACTATCAGAAAGGAAACCGCGGCTATCAAGATACCTGCACCGAGGACGTCGAAGTTACCTAGCTTTTGTTTCAAGCTGAAACTCTCCACACGTCGCATATCAACCTGGAACAGTATTAAGACCAGGACGAATGTAACAGCGCCTAAGGGTAAATTACTGCATTTGCCTTATGAGATCGATCGCAAAATATTGGAGTGAGCGTGCAAGCACTTACATCCAGAAGCACCATCGCCAGCTTACGCTTGTTGTGAATGCTCCTCCAATCGGCGGTCCGAGAAATGTGGCAAAGCCGAATACGCTGAAGACGATGCTATAGTAGAGTGGCCGCTTCTCCAATGGGACCACAAGAGCGACGATGCATAAGACGCCCTGGAAGATTCCTGCAGCTCCTCCTCCAGCGACAGCTCTCCCGAAGATCAGAACCGCGGACGTTGGTGCTGCAGCGCATATAACGGAGCCAACTATTAACCGGTCATATCAGATCAGGTACGTTGGCTCGAATGACGATTGTAGAGACGAAGTACGCGATGCCACCGGCCCGGCATCGTCCAGACACGCGCGAGGCACGAGCGGAAATCTAAGGGAGAAGCACCACTCAACATACCTTCGAAGACAATGATCGAGAGTAGAAAGGACTTCTTTGCGTCGAAGTACATGTAGACCTTCCCCATGGTCGGCTGCAGCGCCGTGAGTACCAAAAGGTAGGCAGAGCCATACCACCCGACGTCGTTCAGAGAGCCAAAGGTCGAAGTGATGGCCGGAATCGCAACTGAAAGAATCATGGAGTCGACAGCGACTAGCAGAGTGCCCAGCCATAGACTTGCGGTGAGGACAATGAGCTTCGACTGGAATATCGGTGCAGCCGCGGCCGCCGGGCCCGCGGACTCCATAATGGTGACTGGCAGCGGCCGACGCTCCGAAATTGGAAGGCTTATTACCAGTTCATGTGCAGGCGCTCTGCAAATATTAATTGGGGATTGACTTTAGCCCAGACACCGTAGTAAAGCCGCGGTAAATGAAGATGACAGGAAGCTAACGTATTTTGGCTTCGCAGAACACTATCGACCATCGCTGGGGGATGCAAGGGGGCCCCTCGGCCCCCTAGTCCCCCCGGCCCTCATCCTCCACTCCACATATATGTAAGACACATCTTCATACGGCATGAGGTGCAGAATGGACTTCCAGCGAGTTACGCTCCTTGCATGGGTTCGCGGGGCCACGATCGGCGGCAGCTGCGGTAGCTCCCTACATCTACGGTCCGCAATCTGGCCCTGTGAATAGGGGGGAGGGGAACAGTTCCATGGTCAGCAGATGTGTGATTACGGAGGGGTATGCCGCCCAACCTTTTCCCATCCCCTCCTCCCCTTTGTTTTGCCTGCACAAGCTGCTCCTCGCCGCTGATGCCTTCTCCGCCCCGCTTCGCTGTGTATGCCACTTTGAAGATCTGCAGCCCTCGGAAGCATTGCCTGCCGGAGCGGAACAATCGGCTTGCGGCAAAGCATGCGGACTGCGGGTCTGACGCCATAGGCAGATAGGCAGAAAAGCTTGTCAAAAATGGGGCGTACGGTTGAACTCCACTTGCGCTTGCTGCTGGTGATCCACAGCATGCGATAAGCTCGCCGCATTTTTCTTTGTGGATTGAGCTTTGCGACTTGTGTTCTTTTACCTACCTATAGGCACTAAACCTATATCATTGCCCCAACGAGTGAAATGAGAGGTATGTATCTACCATCCCCGCGGAGAGACTCTCGGCCAGAAAGACACTCCAACGAAAACTCCATTGCCCGGCCGCTTGTATCTTCGGCATGTCTGCGTCTCATCGAAGGAACAAGTCATAGTACTAGATCCCTACGCCAGGCCGAGTGAAATCCTAGCCCGCTAGAATCTCATGCCAGACCACACATACTCCATTACTTTACAAGTTCCGGGCCTTGAAAATAACCTCCGTACTGCGTATTGGCAAAGCAAGTGATCGCCAAGTCATAGACCGTGTCGCTTTTTTGTCCGCCAGCTTGCAATCATAATGGATCAAGATGTGGGATAGGATCAGTTTCATGACATAAGCCACATAGAAACGGCCCGCACTTATGGATATCATTAGCAACAATAAATGCACCCTTGGTCGATATACTCACCAAGTCATATTCCCAGAGCCCCACACTTGCCAGTTGTGAGACACATCCGTAAGCTTCGAAGGACCGTCCGGCTGGAAGGAAATCTCCCGCCCTAGAAGATGTGGCTCTACGAAGCGAAACCCGTTGAACTTCAAAGGCTCAGGATAAAGGTCAGGGTCGTGAAGCATGGCCCCAAGAGCAACACAAGTCCACTGACCCTGCTTAATGTACGTACCATCACTAAATGTGAAAGGCTCCAAAGCTTGCCGACGGGTGGTCACTAATTTCTATGAGAGGAGATAGGAGGTAGAGGGGGCTGGTCCTTACTAGCTTCCACCGGTGTGAGCCGAGAGGATTCCTTTAAGAAACTGTCCATGAGGGGTAGTCCTTGTCCGGTCTCGTTGAACTCTTGTATCGCAGCACCCTCAGCCTCAGCTCGTAAAGGGTCTATGTACTCATTATAGATACATAGATCATATAACGCATATGTCAAAGTCTTGCCTAGGTCAGTCACAATCCTGGCTAATTCGTATTGACGTACAGTAGAAAGCCCATGAACTGATCCAAACCATATTGCCATAATTTCGTACACAATGCGTTCGGCCGACCAAGGATTGGTCTTCGGAGAGGTATCCATAATCCATTGGATGCAATCATTCTACGTTGTGAGTTTCACTTTCAATGCTATTCCCCTAGCACTCACTGGTTTAGGTCCAACATTGCCAGCTGCCCGCACCTCCAGCCGATGAAGGACGACCTCCATAAGTGCATCATAGAGTCTATACTGACAACGGTAGTGTAAAGATATCAGGTAGCCGATGATTCTATAAAATCAGCTTCAAGTTAGATGTAGACCATTTGAAAGCTTACGGTACTAGAGGCCCGGGAACGAGTCGCAGGATTTCGGCTCCAATGAGCACTTGCTCAATATAACCTAGGGCTGCATCCATGAACTGCTCGTCCTCCACTTGGAAAGTATAAGCGCTTTCATACGGTAGGCTATTTATTACACTCACTTAATTCTCTCCCAAAAAAAGCATAGCCGCTGATTCTTGACACGACATGCTTGATAAGAAGATACGCGGGGGCATGTGCCTCTCCTAAATGCCCTTTAGACTTCTTATATTCCTGACAAGCTTGTGTGACATACCGCTATCCGATCTGACTGGCTTAAGCCTAGAAGAGAACAGCTCTCCTGTAATCTGTCTTAACTCTGGTGTCATTAGAGGCAGGTGGTTGGTCAAAAGCGTTCGTAAAGCGCGGACGAAGCCGAGTCCCTCTACTCCTCTCTTATCATGCCAATTGAACCCGTGCATGGTGTAATGGGGCTGTAAAACCTGGTTATTGAATTAACAATTGCGAAATATAGAAGTAGATTAGACGGACCTGCTTTGAAGCCGCATGTAGCGACAAGGTGTGATTTGGTGCCTCCGAGATTTCTCTGATATGGGTTTCTGAGCTCACAAAAGTAAGGTCATTGTCTGGGGTGGAAAGCCGAAAAGCCTTTCCATTGGCCTATTCCAAGTGTCAGTGGGCCGATTAGTTCAGTCCAGGTATCCCTACCTTTACATATGCCTCGAATATCTTGTCACGGCCATTGAACAGGTACATCCACGCCGGAATTCGAACATTTATAAATGTTTTAGCGGCCTGGAAAGGTGCAAAAGCAGCCTAGGATCACTCAGTCTTAGCATCACCCTTTCTTTATGAACATAAAAACCTTTTGCATTGTCTTGGGCCATAGAACCAGAGAACCGACGATGGAGAAGGCCACGAGGCCCGCGAAGTCTGCCGCCGTATATCGGGTAAGTACGTCTACAAGCATTTTGAGCTCTTATATAGCAGACTGTAGTCTCTGAGCGGCAACTATGGTATTGAGATCAAGCACACTAGACACAAGATCGCGGGTTGGACACGATCCCCGTGCCTTTTTAAGTACGTTCTGCGGCCATATGATCAGCTGCTATTGAGGCGCTAGGACTGAAGGTGCCGCACCAGGCAGCTAGAAGGGTCAAAAGGAGGTTCAACTTTCCCATGTGTCCGCATAGGCATCCCTCGGGCGTGCGTTTCGTGTGCGTAAGAGTGTGTATGTATTGTCGTCGACCGATCCGCCTAAAGGGCCAAGCATATCTTTCCCAATCCGGGCGCCACCGTGCAGCATCAACGTCAGATATAATCCTCAGGTGAGCAGCAGAGAGATGGTGTGCAGCGATGTGCCAAGTTTTGTCAGCGATGGCGATAATGATGGCGCGTGTAAAGCTCGCTCCCGCCAAAGTAGGCGACGAAGGATCGAAAGATGAGGCAGTCCCACATCTCCCCCCGCCCCCTCTCCGAGGATGGCCACTTGCAGAAAGAAGCAGGTACACCGACACATCGCGTCGAAGTAGCGGCATATTGGACCGCGTTGGATGGGCCTGATAAACTGTATGAAAGCTGATAGTAGGGAGAGTTTGGAGATGATTCGTGTGGTAGTCGATATTGTTGCGCGTATGTATGGGTATAGGGGACGGGGATGATTGTCCCGGCCCTACATACCACACACCTGGCTAACTGGATGTGGACCGACGGCACACCAACGCAACAATGGACTGGCTGATCGCTCGCGGTGCTGGGGAAGCCTCCCCTTTTCGTTTTCCCTTAAATCATCTCTCTCTCTCTCTCTCTCCCTCCATCTCTCTCTCCATCGAGGGCATCCGAGAAGAGGAGCACTGAAGACTACATCGTGCTGCGGACGCTGCTGCAATGGCTGCTATCCCGCCTGGAACGGACCTGTCCACGGTGCCGCTGGCGCCCAACCCCGACGGCAGCCCGCCGAACTTCGTCAACCCACCGTCGCTCGGTCCGGCCCTCACCGGCACCTCCATCACACTGGCCGCCGTTGCAGCGGTGCTCACCACCATCCGGCTCATTACGAACGGTCGACAGGAGCGCGGGTTTAAATTCGACGACGGTGAGCGATCTCATGGCGAGGAATGGCATCTCGATCGGCTAACCGTGGCGATGCGCCGCAGTGTTCTGTCTCATCGGCCTCGTGCTAGCAATCAGCTACACAGGGGTCATGGTCTCGAGTGCGTCGAGTGAACCCGGAGCAGGGTATCCCTGAAGTTTGCTGATCGAGCGTGAAAGTGACGAATACCCATCGGCACGACTGGGATCTGCCCGTCAGCGCCATTGTGGATCCGGCCTACATCAAAGTACGGCCCAGCCATCGCCAGGCGAGGCCCGCGAAAGAAAGACTGATAGGTTCCAGAAAAACTTCGTGGAAAGCGTGCTGTATGGGCCGACGATGTTCTTCGCCAAAGCGTCGATCCTGATCCTGTATCTCTACGCCTTCCAGCCGCAGCGCTGGCTGCGGATCACGGTCCGCGTGCTGCTGGCCTTCATCTTCGTCGTCTATTGGATTAACTTGCCGCCGACGTTTGTCTACTGCATGCCGCACGGCGACCAGCAGTGGGACTTGACCGTGTTGAGCAACTGCGGGATCATGGCCAAGTGGGGTCTCGAGCAGGGTGTCACCAACATCGTCGCCGACCTGTTCATCATCTGTACGCCGCTGCCCATCCTGCTGCGGCTCCACCGGCCACTCAAGACGCGCCTGTCGCTGGCGGCCATCTTCGCGACGGGTGGACTGTGAGGGACCACGCCGCTTGGGTGTTTCAAGCGAACGCGTCGACGACGAGCTAACGCGCACACCAGGGCTATTATCGCGAGCTGCTTCACGCTCTACTACCGCGTGGTCGGGCTTTCCACCAACGATCAGTCGTGGAACTCCGCCAAGATCTTCCTCCTCATGTAAGCGATATCACTTGCTCCCGATCCTCCAACACGCGAGCTAATGCCGCCGCCCCCCCGATTCGGTAGCGAGATCGAGCTCTTCCTCACCATCACGGTCAGCTGCTTGCCGTCCATGTCCTTCTTCTGGTCCAAGCTTGTGGTGCCCACCCGGTTGTACACTGGCGCTCGCAACCTGCTGCGCTCCTTCACGAACCTCACATTTGGCTCCGGTTCGAGCCCCCCGCGCAGTCTCCCGACACCGAACCGCGAGGGCCACGGGTCCGAAGAATCGGGCTGGAGGAATGCGAAGCCGCCACGTGTGCACGAGGGCCCTACCGCGGATCCGAACTGGAACGACTCGAGGCAGCAGGCATATGAGCTCGGTGGGATCAAAAACACCCAGACGCACGTGGAATATGTGGCCCCGGCAGCACCGGAGGCCGATCATACGCGCGGCGGCGGCGGCGGCGGCATCATGAAGTCGGTGTCAATTGATCGGCATAGCCAGTGTTGAGGGTGTGTAGTGTTCCCCTCATATATCAGCCGCCGCAAGCCGAATCGCCATGATAAGGGAGAGCCGTTCCTCTGGGCGGTTGGATGAGCCGACCCCTTCCCTTCCTTTCATCCCTCGGGCGGGACTTTGCAACAGGGAGGGGGGAAGCCCCACGCAACGAGATCCATGAACACCTGTAATTGTAAAACGATAGTGCTACTTTACATACTTACTTACTTACTCCCTCTCTTCCGACCGCACACGTAAGCTCGCACCCTCATTGAGGCAGTCCGATGACGACGAAGCGGCTTTTGGTATGACGCGATCCGCCGGGTAAAGTATGCCCTCCTTTCCAGCTCCCACCCTTTCTGTATCTCAACTCTCTCTCTCTCCCTCTCCGATGCATCACTCGAGCATGGTTCCGCGTGTCGGTCCGTGTGTTGCGGCATCTCTCAGCCGCAGGGTCATGACAATGGCGTCGCAGCTTAGCGTTTCGTGGAGGGAGGAAAATGGGGACCGGTGAACACTCCACCCTATCATACACACACCCACGCCCACACACACACGCTAGTGACTGATTCGCAACAAGCGAACAATCACCACATCCGTAGTGTGGATGCCTCGGCGATCTCTGTCAAGATAGCAGGTATGATACCATCGTAAAAATATCGCCGATCGATCGCTTCATTTCTGCTCTTGCGGATGTCCCGTGTCGACAATCCTTGTGCGGCGGGCTATTTGTCACCGGGGGCCCAATGTAATACTCCACCGCAGTTGCCTTCGTGCATCTCACTCCTAGATGGGTACGCTTGCAATCCACTCACTCCGTCAGGCAGCCGGATTACTGGCAGTGATCGACGGGGCGCCTCATCTTCTCTCTCTAAACCTGGTCTCGTCCTTTGTGCCGTATCATCATCCGTAGCACAAGCACCTCATCGGTGAAGGGATCCACACCTTCTCCCCCTCCTTCTTCCCCAGCCAGTAAACCAAGGCTCGGCACACAGCGGCACGGCACAGCGCACGGGATATGAGGATAGCTGTGTGACAGAGGGATGGATGTGGATCCGGGTGTTACGTCGACACACTGGGTATCCTTCCTTCTTTTAGCCCCTTCTCCTCATCTCCTCAAAGGGAGTCGCGAGCTCTTCCCCTCTCTTATTCGCGAGGAGTGTCGAATGATCGACAGGCCTTGCAACCCACACAGTCCCGAAAAGCACCATCGTGGCGTAACGGGCCGCTCACCCGAAAGACGCCCGGGAAAGGCACAACAGCCTCAAAGGCAGCCGCTGCCGCTGCAAAGTGCCACTGCCACTGCCACGACCGTTGCCACTACCGCTGCTACCACTAATTACCGAAAACTACCGATAAGTGTGGCCGCAGATCATAGCGGACGACTACGAACAACGACCCCTGGCTTATGCTTTAGCCCAGCGCACCTGCGTGAGTAGGTATGGCAGCCAGGGTGGCCTTTCATCTGGCGCGGCGCGCTACCTACCTTATCTTAGCGTGTATGATGCAACCATATCCCGAGGTGTGCTGAGCTAGAGTAATGTACCCCGAAGGCGCAGGCACAAGTGCGAACTTAATATGCGGCACATCGTTAGAAATGATATGATTATCTTGATGGGAGTGCACATATAGGAATCGGCGCCCCACGGCGCCCCACGGCACCCCACGGCGCCCTCACCCAAATAAGACAATGCTAGTCAGGTCAAGAATTTGATATACTAAACTAGGCGGCTCAACGCTCTCTTCCTTTACCATATTACAGCATGCACGGGGAAAGAGGAGGGCTTGTTTCACCGCTCCAGGGCCGCAGCCGTCGGCATGCATATGCATGCATGCCATGTCCCCCCCCCCGGCCCGACCATGGCGATGCTTCATTCGAGCTTGTGCCCGCCCGACACGACTTTCTGGAAGAAGCGGCCGGGGTCGTACTTCCGGCTGACCGCGAGCATCATCCGCTTGTTGTCGTCGCCGTAGGACGCGAGCGGGTCCTGGCCGTCGTAGGCGTAGTTGAGGAAGCGGTAGCGGACCGGCCGGCGGCCGCGCGCGGTCGCCTCGTCGTCGATGCGCCGGATCAGCGCGCGCTCCTCGGCCACGACGCGCTCGTCGTGCCGGGCCTGGGTCCACAGGGCCTTCAGGCAGAGGACGAAGAAGGGGGCGTCGCGCGCGGTCACGCCGAGCACGTTCCCGCCCTGCTCCTCCGAATGCCGCAGCATGGCGGCCGTGACGGGCTGGTAGACCAGCGAGTACACCAGGCCGTCCACCGGCTCGTCGTCGTCGCCGCCGCCCCGGAGACGCTCCAGCGATGCCTGCCACATCTCGTAGCTGCGCAGCGCCAGTGCGGGATCGGCGCGGATGCTGGTCGTGAAGTAATTGGTCCTGTGTCGTCCGTCAGCGCGTCCGGCCTCTCTCTCTCGCTCGCTCTCTCTCTCTCTTTCAGAGGCAGACAGACAGCCAACCTACCGGTCGCCCTTCGGGCTCAGCCGGGTGATCTCATCGGCGTGGTCCAGCAGGGGCGCGGCGCGCAGGCTGCGCATGCTGTCGATCTGGTGGGCGACGTCCACGAAGGGGCGCAGCGGGGCCGCGTCCGCGCGCGCACCCGTGTGGTAGAGCAGGTTGGTGCATGCGGTGTAGCCGTAGCCGTGCCCGACGCTGCACATGGCCTGCGCGCGCTCGTCCGACGCCTGGTGCGTGCGCGCGAACGCACAGAGGTGCTCCAGCTGGGCCGGGAACTCGGACGCCTGGTAGAAGAGCATGCCGCCCCACAGCGACCCACCGGCGGCGGCGGCGGCGAACACGCGCATCTCGAAGGCGGTCACGATGCCGAAGTTGCTCCCGCC
>JANIPN010639039.1:0-11529 GCA_027478595.1 Erythroxylum anguifugum
AAATGATATCTCTCTCATTTAAGAGAGGTACAAATCCCATCTACGTCATTCACATCCCTCCGCATGATTCATTTAATGTCTAACATAAGACTACTTATTATTCGGTTAAGAATAACTTAGTCTAACGTCAAAATACCGAATTAAAAGGAATACTTCATAATATATTATTAACAAGTCATAATGTTAATACATGAATTGCATGTATCCATTGGCCTAGGGCACACAACTAACAATTTGGCCAGAAGAGCATCGTTGGTTTCTCTTATCCTGCGGATACCAAGACCCTCCAGAAACTTAGGCCGACAAACTTGTTCCCATTTGACCAGGTAAATCTTCTTGCTACCTTGATAGGATCCCCATAAAAATTGCCGCATGAGTTTTTCAATATCATCACACAATCTTCTAGGAAGGCGGACCGTCTGCATCGTGTAGGTGGGAAGGGGCGATATGACAGATTGGGTCAAGGTGATACGGCCTGCAAGCGATAAAAGGGTTGACTTCCATCTTGAAAGCTGCTGTTGCACCTTATCAAGAATGTGTTGGTAAGTACGTTTATTCACACACTCATGTAGTAGGGGCACCCCGAGGTAACGCCCGAGGTTGTGAGTCTGTTTAAAACCCAGGGCACGGCTTAGATCCCGCGTCGCAGATTGGTGTACATTTCTGGAGTAAAAACACCGAGATTTGTCTTGATTGACCCGTTGTCCTAAGGTCGTACAAAAAGTAGACAAAATATCACGAATAACATGCACTTGGTATATGGAGGCTTCTGAGAATAACATGAGATCATCCATGAAAAATAAATGAGAGAGGGTCGGACCTCTACGACTGAGTTTTATAAGTTTCCATTGACCTTGGATGACTGAGTGATTGATTAAGTGTCCTAGGCGTTTCATACATAAAACGAAAAGATACGGCGATAGAGGGTCACCCTGTCGGATTCCTCGAGTAGGAGTGAAAATTTCGCTGAGTTCGCCGTTCCAGCTCACCTGCATGGATACCGAAGAGACATGTTTCATGATGAGATTTATCAAGGTTGCAGGCAAACCAAGGTCAAAGAGGGTACCTAGGATGAAGCCCCAAGAGAGGCGATCGTAAGCTTTCTCTAAATCAACCTTAATAGCTATTATCCCCTTTTTTCTTGATTTTCGCTTCATCGAATGGATTACCTCTTGGGCAATAATGATGTTATCCGTAATCACTCGCCCTGGGACAAAGTTGCATTGATTAAGAGCTACAATCTTGTCCAGATGAGGTTTGAGTCGGTTCACAATAATCTTTGTGATAGCCTTATAGATTACGGTACACAGAGCAATGGATCTAAAGTGGGTAATCCACAGTGGAGAGGTAATCTTAGGTATGAGAACTAAAATGGTGCGATTTAAGTCAGTGTCCCAAACTTCGTGTCTGAAGATTTTCTGGATGAATTGAGTTAGGGCTGGCCCGACAATGTCCCATTGGGAATGATAGAATAAAGCAGTAAATCTATCATATCCCCGCACCTTATTTGGAGCTATATCAAAGAAGGCCATCTTGACTTCGACATCTAGAATTGGACTTTCTAGGTTTGTGGTAGCGCGATGATTAAGCAGGAGAAAACATTTCCTAATAGGAAGCGCGTGAGGGTTGGAGCATTCAGCTGTGTAGAGTTTTTGAAGGAAAATCTTGGCTATCTGTTTGATACTTGCTGTGTTCGATCCAATGCAGCCATGTTCGTCTTTCAGAGACTCCACTCGTAGTTTCCGATGTCTTGTTGTAGTGATAGCATGGTAGTATTTAGTATTTCTGTCGCCCTGTGCTATCCATTGGCTCCTTGATCGTTAATACCAACAGAGTTCTTCTTGATAAAGAACTTGTTCAAGCTCAGCTCGCAAGTATTCCTCAAGGTCCCAAAGTGAGTCTGAATCCTTATCTTCTAACGTATTTTGAATGCCTTCAATTCGAGCCATAAATCATTTTTTTTGATAAAAAATATTTTCGAAACAGGTAGAGTTCCACTACCAGAGTCTGTCGGCCACGTTCCTGATAGAGCCGCTAAGATCCGAAAGATTAAGGTGCCAAATATCTTTAACAATCTTATTAAACCGATCATCAGTTAAACACGTCGTCTGGAATCTGAACAGTTTAATTGATTTCGGTCTGTGATTGCTTTGTTTAATTTTGACCAGGAGAGGTCGATGGTCTGATTTGAGGAAAGGCAGATGAGCCACTGTAGTATCTTATAAAGAAGACTGCCAAGAATTGGAGCAGAGAACGCTGTCTAATCTTGCGAAGAGCTAACCGCATTGCCATGTGTAATTGGGCTCGGTGAAGCCCAGATCGTGCAAGTGACAATTTTGAACACATTGTCGAAATTGTTGATTAATAACTGGATGGAGATGAGATCCCCCCCCCCTTTATTGCAACTTTCCAGTTTCGCATTGAAGTCCCCTCCTAGGATCCAAGGTTTAGAGGTATTTTTAGCGATTTTGTGAAGATTCTGCTAAAGATACCGCTGTAGAGTATAAGTAGGGCTCGCATAAATGGCCGTGAAGTTGAAAGAATGTTGGCCCCAAGTTATATTGATGTGGATAAATTGACGATGCGTGAGTGGGATTCGAACCTCCTGCTCGTCTTGCCAAAGTACCCATATACCACCCGAAAAATCTTCTACCTCCATTATGTAAGAATTAGGAAAACCCAAACTGTGAATCACCTTCAAAGCTTGACTCCCACTAATCCTTGGTTCTACCAAGAAAACCATAAGCGGATGATGAATCCGAATGTAGTTCTTGAGTATGGGTTTGAATTCTGTTGGTCATGCAAAAATCAGTGAATTCATTGAAATTGAACTCTCCACCCTTATTTGTACGTAGACCTCGGATGGATGTGTTCATGGCTGTTTGAACCTTTGCTTTGAAAACCTCCAATACTTTAAAAGCCTCTGATTTTTCTATCAAAAAAATACTCAAGTTTTGCGACTACAATCATCAATAAAGCTCAAGAGATACCTTTTATTCCTTTTGGAACTTGGAGAAATGGGCCCATAAATATCGGTATGGACAAGTTGGAGAATTTGTGAAGCTCTCCAAGTGCCTTTTTATGGAAAAGAGTTTTTGTGTTGTTTTCCTTTTACACAATCTTCACAGAAAAGACTGGAACTTTGTAATTACGGCAAACCCTTAGCTATTTGTTTGTGAAAGAGTATTTTGAGGCCATCAAGACTTAAATGCCTATATTGACAATGCCACAGATGATCTGGATTTTGAGAAAAAGTATGGAAACATGACTAACCTGGTGATGTGATGATGGCTCAAAGAATAAACATGCGATTCTGTGACATAGTGGTTGGGATGATAAGTCTTTTCTCTGGATGAAACACTTTGCACTAGTTGTGTTGAATTAAGATAGATAATCCTTTGTCCTAAAATTGACCAATACTTAAAAGATTGTTTTTAAATCAGGTACGTAAAATACCTCTGTGATAATGTGTGCAAGGTTGTTGACTTGCATGTGAATTTGTCCTTTCCCCATGACTTAAAGACTCGAATTGTTGTCAAGTTTAACAGATTTATGGAAGATATCATCAAGGTATGAATATAACTCTTTCCTTCCACACATGTGGTTGCTGTAACTAGAGTCTAGGAACCAAATAATTTCCTCATAAGATCTATCATCACTAACGTAGGCCATTAGAAGAATCTCTTACATTTCCATCTCGGCAAAGTGAGCTTTGGAGTCTGTTGCAGAGGCAAATGAAGAAGAAGATGATGAAAAAATGAACAACGGAAGCTTCAATAGTCATTAGATATTAAATACTATACGCTGCATTTAAATAAGGTCCAGTGTTATAAACCTACACCCAGAACTACGAACTATATATCAGTTGTATTTAAGCTGAATTGTAATAGCTATGTCAGTATGTTATAACTGAATGAAATGTTGTTTTCTCTTCTCTCTCTCTCTTGATTCTATGTATCCTTCCTTTCTTCTAGTTTTCTCTCGAGTTGTTACCTACACTCTAAGCCAAATACGCGTTTCTCTTCTCTTATCTAGTTTATTCTTTCAACAATTTGGTATCAGAGCATTTGAATATGGGAGACAACCACGACAGAGGGTACAAGAAGTGCAAAACTACGTAAAATGGAGGAAAATTTAAAGGGGTTGATAGAGAGAATGTTTTTGGAATCATAGGATAGGAGAGAGCAAATGTTTTTAGAGATGCAAAATAAAACTGAAAAGGTGGAAAAAGAAATGACGGAGTTAAGGAATATGATTATACAAACGTTATAAAATATAGGAGGAGACGTCGGAACAATAGACCCAACATCTCATAGTAGCTCCAAGATATTCATGGAAGAAGAAACGGTGATGCGGGCGAAGATGAATTGAATTGAATTTCCATCGTTTGACTATGAGAATATCAAGCTATAGCTTTATCATTGTGAGCAATATTTTTCTCTGGATCAAACTCCAGAAAGAACGAAGGTGAGTGTTGCTATTCTACATATGGATGAGCAGGCACAAGAATGGTATCAACTATACATTAGAAACCGTAACAAGAAGGAGGTAATTGATTGGGATGAATTCGCCAGGGCACTTAAAGAACAATTTGATGCAGGAATTTTTTATGACCTAGTAGGCAATTTTAAGGATTTAAAACATGATGGAATGGTATTGGAGTATTGCGCACTATTTGATCACCGTTCTAACCGGCTGTCTTTACCAAAAGAATACTTAGTCGGGTTCTTTATTAAAGGACTCCGACCAGAAATTGGTGTGATGGTGAAGCTACTGAACCAAACTCCTTGCACTAGGCATATACACTGGCCCGGAAGCAAAGTGCCATACTGATATCTGCAGGCATTACTTTGTTCAATCAAAATAACATCACGAAGAATATGAATACTAGTGGTCATTCCAACTTCCATTCAAAGGGGCAACCAGCCACCAACATAGCAAGGAACTCAAGATTAGAAGGATTGTTGTCGACCCTAATGACAATATCACAATCCTCCTCTTCGATAAGACCGTTTAAACCACAAAGGCAAATTAGCAGTAGAGATTTTGATGAGAAGAGAGCAAAGGAGCTCTATTTCTGGTGTGATGAGAAATACACCTTGGGTCATAAATGTAAGAGAAGGCAATTACAATTTTATGTGATTTCTGGAGAGGACGATAGTGCGAAAAATTCACCTAAACTAGAAGAGGAAGAGTTGGAGGGAAGCCTAGGAGAAAATGATGGCCCTATGGTTTCTATGCAAGCAATGTTGGGATATTCGGGGAATACGGAATTCAAACAGATGAGAGTGGTGAGCATGTATTAGAGACTACAAATCCACATTTTGATCGATAATGGCAGTACACATAATTTCGTGGATTCATCAGTCGTAAAAAAAGAAGGGTGCGTCATACAAGAGATAGAACCAATATCTATAACAATAGGTGGTGGCTTGCAGTTAAAATGCTATCAACGTTGCAAGAATTTTGCATGGACGATACAAGAGGCTTAGTTTACCATGGACACATTGGTTCTGTCATTTGGGGGCTGCGACGTTGCTCTAGGAGTGCAATGGTTGATTGGGTTAAATGACTTGTTATGTAACTTTAAAGAGTAGACGATGACGTTTTAGTGGAAAGAAAGGGTGATAACCCTTTACGAAAATCTAGAAAAGAAGTCTCGAGTGGCTCTCAAGTAAGAGATTCCAGAAGCTTTTGCGCAGACCAGTAGATAGGGAACTATTCATGTTACAACTAACAACACCTATCGAGTTTCAATTGCAACAAATGAGGTTGAAAGATGAGCAATGGAGAGCATTCAATGAAATCAATGCAATCTTGTTGGAGTACGCAGAGATTTTCCAGGAACCTATTCAACTTCCGCTGGACCGCAAACAAAATCACCAGATTGTTCTGAAGGAAGGGTTGAAACAGTTAACGTGCGTCTATATTGATACTCCAAAGTACGGAAAGATGTGATAGGACAGACAGTGAGGGACCTCATGAAACAAGGGTTCATTTGACACAGTTACAGACCCTACGCATCGCCAGTTGTTTTGGTAAAAAAGAAGGATGATACATGACGCACGTGCATGGACTACCGGGAACTTAACAAATAAACGGTAAAAAGACAAGTTTTCGATACCATTGATTGAAGAATTGTTAGATGAGCTACATGGGGCTAGTTGGTTCACCAAGTTGGACCTGCGTTCAGGGTGTCATTAGGTCCGGATGCAGGTTGAGGATATTCCCAAAACAGCGTTCAGAATACACGAGGGCCACTATGAGTTTTTGGTCATGCCATTAGGCTTGACGAATGCTCCTTCAACATTTCAGAGACTGGTGAATGAATTATTCAAGCCATTTTTGTGTCATTTCATACTGGTTTTTTTGACGATATACTCATTTATAGTCCATTGCTGCAACTACATGTTGAACACATTTCAATGGCCATGCAGACCTTGAAAGACAATCAGTTGTTCTTGAAAGAAAGTAAATGTGTTTTTAGGCCGCGCCAAATTGAGTAGCTGGGAATCTTAGAAGAAGGAGTCGCAACAGACAGTCAAAAGGTTAAGACGATAGAAGAGTGGCCAAAACCTAAGGGAATTACAGAGTTAAGGGGTTTTCTGGGTATTACGGGGTATTATCGAAGGTTTATTAAAGGATATGGATTAATAGCCAAGCCACTGACTGATTTATTGAAGAAGGAACGAATAGCTAACTAGAATTGGCACCAAGAAGAGAGAATTGCTTTTGAAACATTAAAAAAAAAAGCAATTACATCAACTCCGGTGTTAGCTTTGCCAGATTTTAAACCTTTTGTGGTGGAGGCCGATGCAAGTGGTCAGGGTATAGGCATTGTCATGTAGTAGGAAGGTCACTCAATTGCCTTTCTCAGTAGGTCGCTGGCTAAAAGACATCATGGACTATCCACTTATGAGAAAGAATTTCTAGCGGTAATCAAAGCCATTCGATATTGGCACCATTATTTGAGTTGCAAGCATTTCATTCTTAAAACAGACCACCGTAGTCTTAAATATTTATTAGAGCAACATTTATCAATTCCACTCCAACAGTTGTGGCTTCCAAAACTCCTTGCCTACGACTTCGAAGTGCAATATCGGAGTGGAAAGGAGAACGTCGCCGCAGACGCCCTCTCTCAAATAACCAGTGTAGAAATGTTGATGTTCATAGTAACACAAGTCCAGGCAGAGTTATTAGATGAAACTAAGAAGAGTTGGGAGGAGGACCAAGCAACTAGGGAAATTCTAAATAGTTGGAATCCAGACACATGAAAGTGGGGGTATATGAATGGAAGGAGGGTCTATTGAGATGGAAGGGCCGTTTAGTAGTGGGAGCTAACCAAATGCTTCGGCAACAGATTATTACCATCAGTCATGATGACGCTATAGGGGGCATGTAGGTGCAGTGGCGACGATGAAGAAATTACAAAACATGTTCTTCTGGAAGGGGATGGCTTGGGACATGTGAAATTATGTTCAAGCATGCATGATTTGTCAGAGGAACAAACAAGATAGTTCAAAATACCTAGGTTTATTGCAGCCTATCAAAATACCAGAGGGTAGTTGGAGAGAAGTTAGCGTCGACTTCATTGAAGGACTTCCTCTATTGAAAGGGAAGACTGTCATTTTTGTAGTGGTGGATAGGTTCAACAAATATTCCCATTTCATTCCAATTAAACATCCATATTCTGCTTATGATATAGCATAATTATTCCTCAACAACATATTTAAACTATATGGAATGCCAGAGTCCATCATCAGTGACCAAGACCATATATTTTTGAGCAAATTCTGGCAAGAGCTGCTTCGTCTGCAGGGTGTTCGATTGAAGTACTCCACCACCTATCATCCTCAGATTAACAGCCTTACAGAAGTGGTGAACAAAATTTTGGAGACCTATCTTCAATGTTTCTGTGGTGAAGAGCCCAAACAATAGAGTGAATGGATAGCTTCGGCTGAATGGTGATATAACACGACGTACCGATCATCCATCAATTCGACACCATTTGAAGTTATATACGGTTACCGACCACCGATTTACACACCTTATATAGCAGGAGATTAAAAGGTGGTAGAAGTGGATCGGGTTTTGTATAATAGAGAAGTAATGACTAATGTGACAAAATTCCATTTGCAAAGAGCCCAAAATAGGAGGAAGCAATCTGCAGATTCTAGACGATCCGAAAGGGAGTTTCAGGTTGGTGACATGGTGTTACTGAAATTACAACCGTATAAGCAACATTCTCTACAAAGAAGAAGTAACCAGAAATTGTCGCTGCTTTATTATGGGCCATATAGGGTAATACAACGCATTGGTAAGGTGGCGTTTAAACTAGAGTTGCCTTCGGAATCGCTGATTCACCCTGTGTTTCATGTATCACAGTTGAAGAAAGCTAACATGGAGCAAGGCAACACATCTTCAACATTACTTGAATTTATCACTCCATTCGAACGAGTGCCAGTAGCGGTATTGGGAAGACACATGGTTAAGAGAAAAAAATCGCACAACAACTCAATGGCTAATTCAATGGTAAGACAGAGATGACACAAATGCGACATGGGAATCTCTTTGATCTTCAAAAACGTTTTCAAGAAGTCAATTTGATTGACAAAGATGTTAAGGGAAAGAGAATTGTTGCAGAGGCAAATGAAGAAGAAGACGATGACGAAATGAACAATGGAAGCTTCACTAGTCGTTAGATATTAAATACTATACGTTGTGTTTAAATAAGGCCCAAAACTACAGAACTGTATATCAATTGTATTTAAGCTGAATTGTAAAGGTTATGTCAGTATGTTATAACTAAATGAAATGTTGTTTTCTCTTCTCTCTCTCTCTTGATTTTGTGTATCTTTCCTTTCTTTTAGTGTTCTCTCAAGTTATTACCTACACTATAAGTCGAATATGCGTTTCTCTTCTCTTATCTAGTTTATTCTTTCAACAGAGTCCTTGTATTTCTTGGGACACTCGTTTTGAAAGTGACCAAAAGCATGATAATAATCGCATTCAATAAGAGTTTTATTCATAACTTATCTGTCATGTCCTCTTCCCCTTCCACGTAAGGTGCCACGGGTACGTCCAGAACTATCATAATGATCCTCATGAACAATCTTCAATCCTTGCTCTTCAATGATATGACTAGACATACGTTGTTCATGTACCTGGAGACTACTTTGCAATTCATCAATACTCATATGATCCAAGTCTTTGGATTCCTCAATGAAGCAGACCACAGATAGTCAAATTTGGATGACAAAGAGCGCAAAATCTTTTCAATCACAGTAATATCACTCATCTTTTCACCAAAACTACACATTCTATTAGTAATTGTAAGGGTATAAGCAAAAAAATCATTAATAGTTTCACCTTCCTTCATGTGCAGAACTTTAAAATCTTTGCAAAAAGCCTAAAGTTGTGCACGCTTGACTCGGGCATTCCCTTGATACTTTTGCTTCAGGGAATCCCAAATACCCTTGGCCATGTCTTTGGTCAAAATTATTTCCAAGGTGGTGCGATCAATGGCCTAGAATAAATAGTTCTTAACTCGTAAATCCTTCAATTTTTGGTCAGCTAGCACCTTTCGCTCCGCATCAGTGGCAACTGCATCCTCTTCGAGAACTCCATTTTCAACTATATGCCAATATTCCTTTGAGCGAAGGAAATTTTCCATAAGCATGCTCCAATGCTCATAATGCCCATCAAGTGGGGGAATAGCCAACTGTACAGAATTATTTTCTGAAGACATGATTGAGCTACAACTATAATTTGTGAACCTAACTCTTGGCTCTAATATAAGATTTTAATGCTAAAGAAAGTTATCAATCAGGGAGAAAAACTCTCTAATCTTATTGAATGCGAATACAACTACTTATATAGCCTTACAATAACAAAAACGAGAAATAAAAGGCACTTTACTATATTTGTAGGGTTACGCTAAAGAACAAATCAACTTCCCTAAATAATAAGGATTTATTAACAAAATTCAAAGACTAAGTCTACTTCTAGAACTATTGCGACACTCCCATCAATATCACCTTCAATCGGACACTCCCCAGTCTTTATTGTTTCAGATTTGGCCAAACAAACGACATTTGTAGAAAAAGCAAAACTAACATTCGATTGTTTTTAGATTTGTTAACTCATTTTGATTTTCCACAATCCAAAACAAATGTCAGACTATGTAATGGTGGTGGCCTAGGTGACTATCCAAACAATATCAAAACAAGAAGACTCTTTTAGCTGTTTCAGTGGCTATGATAAATTTGGTGTTTTTTATTGGGTCAAATTTTCAAGTACTTACACTTTTCCAGATTTCACAAGTAAGGCAAAGATCAAATTGACATGTAAGACATAGAAGAAGATGGACCAAAATGATGATGGCTTCAACAATTATGAATTACCCAAGAAACACCATGGCAATTTTATTCTGGAAACATTAAAATGAATAGGATGGCTTATTCAACGTACTGGAAACTCTTTTTTATAGCAAGAGAAGATAGCCAGTGTACTTTAAATTGGGAATATGTTTTTGGGTGTGTTTGGTAAAGAGATTATCAGCTCTTTTTTAGCTGGTCAACTCATTTTAGCTGGTTGACCAGTTAAAAAAGATCCATAAGCTTGTTTGGTAAATAGCTGATTGGGTTGGCTGATTCAACCCAATCAGCTATTTTTCAACCAGCTCCAAATAGGAGCGTTTCACATGAATAAGCTGATTTTATTCGGCCAAATCTCCAAAATGCCCTAACTCTCGCTTCTCATTTCTCGTCTCTCAAGTCTCCAGTGTCTTCTCCTTCTTTCGTTGCTTTCCAGACTCTCCTTCGTTTTTTCTCACCGCTTACCACACGCGATCGTCTTCCTTGCTTCTTTCGTTCACTCCCACGCATCAACGAAGAAGAGTCGACCAAATAGAGAGAAGGTTTGAAGTTGATTTCGGTGCCATTGAGGAGTTCAGTCCCAAAGTGCCATCGAGGAGTCGATTTCTTCTAAGAGTTGGCTTCCTCTTGAAGCTAACCCCAACATCATGAATCAGGTCAGTAACTCATCCATGGTTTTCTCCTCAACCTTTCTGTTTGTTTGCTGAGATTTAGGGTTTTCGACAGATTGGGCTTTTAGGGATTTCTGGTGAAGGGAGCGAAAATAGCACCAAACTGTAAGAAATGGGGAGAATGAATGACGTTGAAGGGCTGTACTTGTTGGGAAGAATTAATCTGAGGCTGAGAGAAAGAGAAAGAGAGAGAGAGAGAGAGTCATCAGGTTTGATGGATACTACAATTCTAGAAAGAAGACTGATGACATATGTGAAGATGCTTGCGGCCAGGTACTACTTTTTTGCTTACTCCTAGAAACTTCCATGTTTTTTGGGTTTATGTTCGAGTTTGTTCGGATTACCCGTTGCTTAAATGCATGTGGATTTTCTGGGTTTTGAACTTGATTTTGACTGCAGGTTTTGGATGTTGAGGGGGAGTTGCCTGAGAAAATGACTTGCTATGAAGGAGTGTTCTATAATTAGTTTAGTGTAGGGCTTGA
>JANIPN010639254.1:0-11527 GCA_027478595.1 Erythroxylum anguifugum
AGTTGAAACATGACTTAATTATGGATGAGGTTAAGTTGAAATTAAGTACACTTAAAGAAGTAATCCAATTGAGTTGAACTAAATATGAGTTGCTATTACTTGTAAGTGAAATGTCATGGAAAAGAAGGATAGGAATTATGAATGGACAAGAGTGATGTTGTAATAGAGGAAATGAATTTGGGACAATTTTAAGTTTTCACAAAGATAATATGTTTATGTCTTCTAGGGAAAATCTGGAATGATTTAGGTATAATTAGCCAAAATTGTCTCCTTGGAAGTTGTAGATGATCCTTTTAGCTTTCCGAAGCTATAAAGTTTGTAATTTTTGAATATGAGAGTTGAGAGATATGATTGTTACAAGTCGGGATGTTGCACGAAATGTATGAACATGAAAATCATGGTGAATGATGAGAGTGTGTGTTTGGGATGAGTAATTTGAGTTGAATTTTGGGAGTTTGATGCACCCAAACTGGTAATTGAATGTTTTAGAAGTGATTTTGCACTAGAAGAGTGAAATTGGGAAGATTATGAGTGAATATGATGTTAGATTGGATGTAGGAAGCATTGGAGAGGGTTTGGAGGGGTTTAGGGAACCCCTATGTCCGTTTAACGGACCTTTACGGGTCAAAAAGGACCCTTTGCATCGTCCATGTCCATTTAATGGACTTGATGTCCGTTTAACGGACCTTCTCGGGTGATAAAGTGCACTTTGGCCTGACAATGTCCGTTAAACGGACATGCATGTCCGTTTAACGGACATCCACTGGACAGCTTTATGAAATCGTGATTTTTGACCCTTTTTAAGGTCGAATATCGCTTTGTGGTCTTCATGAAAGTTTTAGATATTGAAGTCCTCTTTCCAATGGTCTAAAAACGAAATCAATCCAACATTGTTAGTGAAAGTTGTGACAATCGCGCCAAGACATGTCACTGTACGATTGAGGACTTAAACATGTTAGATTCTTTTGGTCATAACTCCCTCATCTGACCTCCAAATGAGGTGATTCTTGAATCAATGGATTTCTAACACATGTATATATCTCTCCATGAAAAATGGTATCTTTTGGTGTTGTTTTGAAAAAGTTTGATGGAAAGAAAATGATGGATCGGTTGTAAGAGCATGATTAGGGTATGAACACATTTTGGCTTTTTAAGCATATCTTGATCTATAGAGCTCCGATTAAGATGATTCTTGTTTCAAAACAAAATAGAGGCTTAGATCTTTGAAGAAGTCAAATTGAAATTTAGGTTTGAAGTTTTCCAAAGTCTGTTCACAAACAGGAGAAATGAGTTCAAGCAAGGTGACTGATTTGTAGGGGCACGCCATTGAACATATTGTGAGGAAAATTTTTAGGATGTTGTAAGAATGAAGATGAACTGATAATGGCTAATGAAGGTTAAATGGAAATAACCTTTCAAGGTAAGATGCCCAAGTATTATGGTATTCGCAAGAGTTGGATTCCGGAATCAAGCGGGATCCAACAGATGTATGAGTCTGCAAGAGTTGGGTTTCTACATCGGGATCCAACAATGGTGATCGCGCGTCGTTACGTTAATCAAAATAAAAATTAAACTACTACTATAACAATGGTGAGTCTAGGTAGATCCCACAGGAAACGAAATTAATTGGTGTTTAGGAAAAAAGGGAGGTCTGGCTTTTGGACTAAGAAAATAAAATAAAACTAACTTAATGAAAACAAATTAAAGAAAATATGTAAAAAAATGATAAAAGTTGAAAATTCGATAGAAATTCGGTTCTTTGGTTCAATCTCGACCTACACACTAATTAAGAATATTTCATTTATTTGTGTTCTCGAACCTCTCATAGCAACTATTAATCATGGGTTAATAATTAACCCAATTTTTCCCTTAGGTAGTGTTTAATCAAGATATAATCGTTAATTAAACCTAACCACCGAATAAGCTAGGATACGATCTCTAGATTTAATTAGGCAGCAGCATTACGAATTAAGAAAACCAATTAATCAAGGCAACAGTCACATACAATGCGTCATTTAATCTAGGTCATGTTATCCTTAATGATTACGAATCATTAGTCGCTACACATGAATTTTAACATAATAATTACGAATTATATCAAAATTCTAGCAATGGGTTTGCAATTAAACAATTCAATGAATGCATTAAAATCATCTTTTCACAATACCCAATGGGTTCACACACAAATAACCGAACAATAACGAAAATCCGATTATCCATATACAATACTCAAATCAAATAACATAGGATAACACAATCAATTTCTAATGAGAGAAAGAAACAACAAAAAAATAAAAAAAATACTTAACCCTGGTCGTCGGCATTGATGTCACCTCCGAACCGACTTCGGGACATCTAGCCCTTCATGAATCTCTCCTTAGAAAATGCTTTGGCCTCATGTTGTAACCCTACCAAAGCTTCCTTCATTTCTCCTTCACTACCCAAGCTTCTTATTCATCTATGTGACAAATAAACTTGGGAGTTTTTGTCCACCCTACTATTCACTCACTTCTCTTCTCTCACGCTTAGTCGCATTTCTCTCAGCCACCAAGCTGAAGCCCCTCTCTTCACACCCCCTTACTGTTTTATTGATGGGAGAATTTTTTACTTGAGAGTTTCTAGTCCAAGCTACTGTACCCCTAAAACCTTCAGCCAACTTATGGAAAACATCTGTGTGGAAATGCAAACAACATTTTCTCTCCACTGTGTCGTTTCCCCTTCTCTTCATGCTGCAGCGTTTTCTTCATATTGTGCATATGTTTTGGTCCATTTATTTCTACCGCATGCACGTTCCACCTGTTGCATCTTAGGTTATTTGCATTTTGTGCTTTCATTTTTCTTTTCTTCTTCTTTTCTTTTTCTTTTCTTCTTGCTCCAAGAAAACAAGTGAGAATTAATCTTGAGAAAAATGACTCAAATGTAGTACTTTTAACTCACTTTAATTTCTTTATTTCCAAATTGTACCTAAAAATATATATGAATTAAAGTGAGTATTTTAAGTATTTTCATATCATTAATCGCTAAGTGTAAATAATTAAATGCATCAACAATTAAACAAATATCATATAGTTTAGTAGGGAAAATTAAGATAATAACCTTCTCACTATTTTCATTTTAAGTTATGTCAAATTGAAGCCCAAAACTATAGTTTCATACATTTTAAAAGTTTGCAAAAATTGTTTTTAGGTTGATAGAGACCTAAAAACCATCCAATTGGTAATCACTTCATACAACAAACAATATATAGACATAAGCAAATCAAGTTTGCTCCCTCAGCTAGAAATGATCATTGTCGATTTGCTCTAAATCAAATATACAACTCATTCAACTATTGCCAACTTAAATTTAGGGTTAAATATATGGAAAAATCATGTAGTTTGACAATTTTTTAGTTTTTATATTTTAAAAATTGTCACTTACTCCTTTATGATATTGCTTAGCTATTGTACAATCCCTTTCATTATATTCTGTTAAATTTTTATCTATTTTTACTCAAAATCACATAATATTAGAATTCTTAAGATTCAATATGATATTTTTAGAGTTATAAATTAACATAAATCTTATGAAATAAAACAAAGAGTTATTTGTTGGTTAAATAATAGTATATAGAGGTAAATGATAATTTTTAAAACATAAAAATAAAAATAAAAATTCAAATCATAAAGGAATATAATGTAATTAACTCCTAATTTTAATTGAAAGTACTTAATCCTTCATATCCACATTTTACAGTAGTTATCTAAAGGATATCAAAGTCTTAATTTATGAAAATCTTCACACTTTAATTATTTTGTTTATTATAAATTCTACTTGAAATTTCACTTAGTGAAACTCTATCAACTCCTTTAACTATTTACTTTTTCAAGTAAATTGGTATATAATTATGGTTGGGACTGATGCCAATTTAGGGATTTATTTTCGAAGTCTCGAGAAAGCTTGGGGTAGTTTTACCCTAGTTTTCTGTCGTGGCCCTAACGACACCGCTTCAGTCGTTTCTTCTTTCTTTAGTCTTTTACTTGCAATTCCCAAACGCTGTCGCTTTTGTTCTACTTGCTGCTAGTTTGCAAGATGAATTTTTCTTTTGGACTCTCTTTCAGAGTGTAACCCTTCTTCATTCAATGAATTTTTTTAAATTCTAAAAAAAAAAATTATGGCTGGGATTCAAATGGAGAAATTTAGTAATAAGATCATGATTTTTCTAAAAATAAGTTAAAAAAACACATCATTTTATCTAACATGTTGATTAAAAGTGTAGGAGATTATATTAACTCCTAATACAATAATATGTGCAGAAAAAGGCATTTTATTTCCTTAATGCATCAAGAACCACTCGAGACCTTATTCTTATATATAGTGAAGAACTAATGTCGCTTCTGTAAGTTAGGTAAAAGGATTTGTATTAATAGATTGTTTTCACCAATTTCTTAAAAAAAAGGAAATATTATTTCAACAACATTTTCACTTATAAAGTAGCTTTTATATAAACAATTATAGATGAATACCAATAAGTTGTTCCCTAGAAAAGCCAATATTATATGCATAAACTTTGACAAAAATTTTTTACTTAGATTTTGGATTGATTATGTTCTACAAAAGGACAAGACTAAAGAAAATGATGTTCGTAATATAAAGGACAATAAGATTAAAAAAAATAGTTGGCATTATAAAATACAAAATCTCAAATGGGCTAAAGTCGATGTTAATATTTTGTGGACCTAAAGCTCCTTAATTTCTATTCACCAAAAAAATAAAGCCAGCTTAACTTAACTACAATCATAAAGAAATCTTCATAGCTCGCAACATTAAGATTCTATCTGCAAAATTTGACTAATAACTACCACGCTCACTTTGGTTACTGATTTCACTAGTAAAACCATTTTGTTCTACTGTCCTACCTAATTGCACTATATCTAATAGGTTCAACTATAAAATATATAAATTGTTTGTTATATTTAGTGAGTTGAAAATACAAGAAATAAATGGTTCACTAGTAAGACCATTTTGTTTTTCTTATGAGTAGCACATAATTTGTGGAATGCCCGTAGTTCAGGTCGTATTGCTTTAAAAACAATTTAATGCCACATGGTATGTCTAAAAGTTATGTTATAGCCTATGTTAAACCAAGAAATATAATTTTCTCTAATATTTTGCTTGTAATTATCTCTAATGTTTGATAAATCTCACATTGAAGAAATGTCTTCCACAATTACCAAAAATATAATATAATTTAAGTAATCATGGTAAGTTATGTGAAGAATATAACAAAACATAAAGTGAAATATAAATATATCTTACATTCATTAAATACTCTTACACTTAAGTTTTTGGTTGTTCTCAAATAAAACAATCTCAAAATTCATTAGCCTAAGTAAGTTAGATTCCAAGAAAGTTTAGCAATCAAAGAGGTTAAGTATCACCATTATTAGTTTAATCATCCCATTTATCAACCACATAGATCTAGAGATGATACACCAACTTGTAATTCAATTTTAACCTAACTAAATAACAAGAGTAAAAAGTTTAAGCAAATAACTATTTGATAAGGCGTAAAGAAAATAAACCAATGCATCTTTATTTTAGCTTTTTTTTTTCTTATAACAAGCATGATTGACTTGGTTGAAATGTCATCCTAACCTTTGCATTTAAGGGTGAACAACTTATTATGAATACCTCCAATTATGCAGTTGATCATAATTTTAATTAGCTACTAACATCACTCTCAGCACAGTAGAATATGTTTATGCTCACTTTATTTAAACATTTTTTTTACTCACAATCACAATGGACTACTTAAACACTTATAAACATGAACTCAAAAAAACTCAAAATAATTCAGTATTGTATATATTTTGTTTATCGTTTAATATGAGCATCATTCTTAATATTATTAAATCAAGTTTCAAGAAAAATATATATCAATGATCATATCTATTAACCTAATGCAATAAATTCACAAGACAATATCACTTCTAATAGATCAACTTATTCACTTCAATCTCCCCACCTAATTTATTAAATTTTCACTTACTAAGCTAAATACAATTAGTTTTAATGCTTATGAATAAACTAAGGCCTAAGGTAATTATTTCCTCACGGTTAATTTATATATTTTCCGTAATGTATGCATATATAGCATAAAGAATAAACATATGAAAGTATGCAAAAGGTGGAGAAATATGAAGCTATTAAGATTGAGAAAACTTCTCTGAGCCTTATTCTTGAATGTTGCTTTTCTTTGGATTGCATTCATGGTATCAAGATCAAGGACCTAAATAAAAAATAAACAAACAAAAAATACATAAAATAAAAATGATATAAGAAATAAAATTAAAAAAGAAAAAGTAAATTAATAATAAATAATAAAGGACCCTATTATTCAAGCAAAATAAATTGCATAATTAAAGGATTGGATTGACTCCCAATAAGCACTTTTTTATAGTCTTTTAACTAGACTATAATGTTAGGGAGATGGAGCAAAAGGCTTGTAACCCTGGAGTTATCCAAGTGCTATATGAAGTTCTTCTTCATATAGCACTTCTTCATTTAATATATGATATCGTTCTCATCTATATCTTTTTACACTCTTGTGACAACACACCGCACCTTCACCCCCCCATCTTCCTTAATGATACTAATTTTTTTTCATAAACTCTAGTGTCTATCATATCAAAACAATAATAGAAATCATCATAAGGAAAATATAAATTAAGATCTAACTTTGGGATGAGATTATCAAGAATTTTAAGTGAATAAGGTTTGGTCTACGCCCGTGTCCATCACGGATCAATCACAGAAGAAGGCATAGCCTAGAATACGACCTAGAGAGAGCTATATGGCATGGAGAAAATAAGAAGAGTGATATGGCTTGAGCCCCTATTATGCCTTAAATCATATGTATTCTAGAAAAGAAGTAGAGAGATATACGGTATAGGATAAAGGAATGTCAAAATCTGTGTCCTTCACCCAAAGGAAATAGAGAGACCTATAATATAGGATATGGTAATGTTTGAGAACATGTCTCAAGCAAATAAAACAAATTTATAACATATAAACTCTAATTCTAAAGGACTTTTAGATACTCTACATATCTAAACATTCTTTCTCTCAAAATGTTAGGCTTAGACATTAAGAAGTTCACCATCCCTTTGCAGGTTAATCTTGAAGCCTTTTTAATTAAACAAAAGATCTAAATGCATATCAGCTAATCAATTTTTGAACAATATATTTATAATTATTTCTATCATGATTTTTTTCATTTTATCTATTGTTTTTGTTGTTTTAAAATGATTTAAGGCTAAATATTTTCTATTTTAGATATCCAAAATGAAACTTGGAGCGAGAATCAACATATGGCTAGGCTAGGTTGCTTGGGGCTTATGACACTTCCTTTGTGACTTCTCCTGCTTGGCTAATTTCCACACTTAAAGAAAAGAAATTACTACTCCTTTTAAACTTCTAGCAGTTGAGCTTTCCTTAGTAGAAACAGGCAAAACTAGAGCATGAGCTACTAATTTGAATTTCTTTATGAACGATATTTATATTTGTAAAGTATATTTGATTTTCATTGACGTTGATTTACTTATATCTGTATTTAAATCTAATTATAATTCACTTATGGAAGCTTTGACAAAATTGTTTATAATTATATCATATCTTAAGTATTATAAGTAAAATTGGGTGTTAGATATAGACCTACATAAAATATGTAGTGTTAGGGTGACCCCTTCATGGAATTTTACAGCATTTAATGCATTCAAAGGGGTGTTGCTTAATAGAGATATGGGTTAACCAAATGGACAGTTAGTGGCTGTACCTCGAGAGAATGCAATTTATATTCTAGAAGATTTTTTTAGTTGAAATGATAAATTCATTCTAAGTTAATTAAATCATGACATCATAGATGATAATAGGGAAGTACTTATATAAGTATTAATTTTCATTGATTTCTATATTTGGTTTGTAAAACCCCAAACTTTTATTTTCATGTGTCTATAAAATTTCATTTTGTGTGAATGATGTTTTCGGTTGAACATAAATTTTATTTTCGCTAAAAGGTGAATTAGGAACCCAACCCTGAATGACAAGTATTAAAATCAAATAATAGTCAAAAAATACTGGAGTTGACTAGTATGGAAATGGACAAAAAATAAATTCAATCGGATGGATTTATGATATATCAAGATTGACTTGGATTTAAATTATTGTAGAGTAAATTTGAAATATTGTTGAGCTGAAACATAAGGACATAAGAATCAATCATAGTTACGGATACTTAAAGTAAATCGATCCAACTTATATGTTGATATATTTAGGTGTAACATGTTATTAAGTGGACATGAAATTTCTACCGAAATTGGATAGATTTTTCTTAAGCCACTTAATTATTTTGGATAAGAAATAATACATGTACATAGTGGCGAAGCTAGGAATTTGTTTCAGGGGGGGTAAATTTTTTTTTTTATCCAATCCACCATGGGCGACGACATTCTTTTAGGTGAGCAACCTCTATATGCATATATATCTTCTTTAATAATTTTTTTTTAGGAATTTGAGGGTGGGCATTTGCCCACCCTCCCATAGCAGTGGCTTCGCCACTGCATGTACATGTGAATGGGCCTTAAGTGGTAGTTGTCATGTACATGAAGATGTTCTTATTATTTTGGAACAAGAATGCTTGAAAATATTATGCTATCAATTTTATGAAGGAGTAGATGTGAGGGACATAAAATTCTTTACAAGAGAGACCAATTCATGGTATGGACATGTGTCATTTTGGTGAGACAAAATCAGAACAACATGTTATATGTGGGAGACAAGTATTTCTGTGGATGTCACAAGGGATTAATGGCTTAATTAAACAAAGATGGTGAGGGATAAAACAATGGACAACTATTGGAAGTTAAGCTTGCAACGTGCGGACAGCTTCCAACAATATGTAGCATGTAAAACAAAGATGATGGGAGCTACTCCACCTTCATTCAATTGAAACTTTAACTCTCCTTTTGACCATAATTGTTGAAGAATAATTCAAGCTGCTCCCTTCAGGCTTAGGTCTTCCAAGTTACTACCTTTGGGAAATAAATTCAGTATGTTGTTTAAGCCTCCAACCATGGACAACACCTCCAACAACACCAACTACATGTAGGGAAAAGATGGGTAGCACGTTACCATCTGGTTTTAGGTATGTTAAACCACTCTTGTCCATCCTATTTAACTGGTCACGTGAATGCTTAAGCTGGAAACATGAATTTCCTTATAAAATTTTGTGAATGTTTGAGCATGATTTGAAGAAAGTGGTAAGTTTTCCTAACTATGTTTAGTGAAATTCTGTAGTAGGATTCTCAGTTTCCTTGAATAGTCCTAGTGTTTTGGCCATAACTTAGTCTACAGAACTCCAAATTGGGTGATTCTAACTGTAATTGAAACCTAAGACATAGTACTAAAAATATCTAGAAAAGACCTAAACCTAATTCTAGATGAATGATATTGAAAACTGAGATTGATTACGGTAACCTGATACTGTCCCTGTGTTGAAGTAGGTTGTGATATTTGGTACGTTTCATAAGTTTTAGAAGGTGAAATGATATGATTTTTTATGATATAGAAACTAGAGACATAGAGGAGCAAATGTCTGGAAGACTTCAGAACCTAATTTGAATGTTTGATATGTGAAAATTAAGGAACAAGTGGAGGCATAGATAAATGAAAAGGAAAACAACATGGTAAATGAAGAGGAAAGCAACATGTATGTCCTTGTCTTATGAATGTTAATCAATGGGTATTAACTGGCAGCATGTAGATGCTATATATGTGGCTTAATGGATGTTCAATGACAGCATGTATGTTGTACATAGGTTAATGGTTCAATGAAAGGAAAATAGTAGGTATATATTTTGTATGTTATTTAAATGGAAAGAAGACAACATTTATAAATCATGGAAGTTGTTCGATGATTGTTCAATGGTTAAATGAAAAGAACAAAGAATTTTAATATTACAAAATGCATTTTAGCTAAGCCCTTTGTCATAAAATTTGTAAAACAAGGTGGTAAGTTATGGTTATACTTGGCAGGTTTTAGTAACCCTTCAAGGGTCTCCCTCACAGCTGAGTAAGACTATAAAAGTTTTCTCGTCATCGTAGACTCAGGACTAATAAAGGAAAAGCACTGAACACGGGAAGGTGGTTAACGATAAATGATAAACAGTGAGTGTACCTTTAAATTGATTTTGTAAAGATGGTTGCAACCTTACTATGAAAAGTATGTTTATGAATAATTCCATTGGTGCTACTACTTGAATTTAAAAGTTAATCTTTATGATATTTACATATGCTTTGATTTAGCATTGAATTGAGTTTTGAATGCACTAGTAAACTAATGAGATGTACATATGCTTTGAATTGGCATTGAATTGAAATTTTCATATGCTTTGAATTGGAACATAAATGGATTTTGAATATGTTTTTAATTGGTATTGGAATGAGGCGCGCTCATGTATTAATTGTGATTTAGCCTATGGTATGTCATTAGGTCATTATACATACGATTATATCAATCAGAGTATGTCCTAACATGCATGGCGGTGTTTGGGGGGCGTCTATCACTAATATGGGTGGTGTTGTGTCTGTTAGTATATCCTTTGAGTCTCGCTCTGCGCTTGTGGAGTATATAATGTGCTATCACTATTACGGGTAAGTGATGCAGAACCAGCTCTGTAACCACTTATTTATACTATAGTGCTAGCATCATTATGGGTAAGCCATATAGAACCAACTTCATAACAATCGATATATAGAGGTTAAGTAGGCATGGGTAAGCGATGCAGAATCAGCTCCGTGGCTTACACCTAAGGGTACCATATGGAAAAGAAAATTAGTGGTAGGTTATGTTTTAAAAGAAAGTTCATGAAAGTATTGTTTGCCATCACTGTTTACTTTACAAGAAAAGTGGAATTTGATCTCAGAAAATATATATGTTTTGTTTTACATATGCATTGATCTTATGAAAAGAAAAGAATGTGTTTTTTAAGAATATTGATTATTACTTGAAAAGACAAGAAATTGTTTTCTTTTATGGAGGTTAATGTTTGTATAAATGTTTTTTCATTGGAAATCAATAACACTCACTAAGCTCGTTTAGCTCACCCTTTATTTTCTGTTTTTAAATAAAAACTCTCAATTGCACGCTTAGGGGCTTCAGTAGTAGGGACTCTACCTCGTGAATAGCTAACTTTGTCAAGTGTTGTTGTGTAGGCATTTTTATTTTGCCTTCTACATATTTTTAGATCTGTTGCATATCTTTGAACATATTTTGGAAAGTACATTTGTATAAAGAATAGAAGTGTATAAAGGTTTTTTAATGGGATGCATGACGTAATTTTAGCTTTTCAAAGTTTATTGATGTAACTATTTGAGACTGCATCTAAGTGGATTTAAAGTCTACAATTTGTAGTTGAGAAATTGATGTGATAATAGAAGTGTTTTGAACTTTTACAGGGACTTTGAAATTTTTGGGATGTCAAAATAC
>JANIPN010639363.1:0-11527 GCA_027478595.1 Erythroxylum anguifugum
ACCCCAACTAACACCTCCTCTCCGCCCTCCAAGCCCCCACCCTCCCCGCTAACCACTCCCCCAGCACCCCCGCCACCCCACCCGGCCTCTCAAAACACACCATATGCCCTGCACCCTCATCAACAACCTCCCCGACCCTCCCCAACTTAACCTGCCCACTGCCTCCCCGCCCGGTCCCCGTCCTCCCAACCTGCGCCGACCGCACAGAGGGCCCATAAATCCGGCTTCTGCGCGGTTTGCCCAGAGGTCTGGGCGGTGGGAGGCGAATAGTCCTGGGTTTGGGCCTTGCATGTGGTAGTTCTAGATTACGGGCTCTATTAGGGCGACGCTGTGGAGAAGGCGGGGGTGGATGAGGGCTAGGTGGGCGCTGGAGAAGGTGTCAGTTATTTCTACGCCTTTTCGTGGAGAACTGTTCGTGGGATTCTTACAGTTGCGTGGCGCCCATGCTGTGGCCTACTCTAAGGATCGGAGGTACCATCTGGGAACGGAACTCGTTTACCATGTGTAAAAGATCTCGGAAGTGGTCGAACTATGAGGCTATTCAGAGGTGAGTCTCCGTGCAGATGACGTGTCCGGCATGATTGGATCTTACGATCGTCCCCTAATTCACGTTCATTAATCACTCCACTAGCTCCCTGGTGAGCGTAGTCGGCTATCCATATAGCTCTGATTTTCAGGTCACCCGTGCGACTATGGTCGAGTAACTCATCCCACAGTGGCTCATACAGCTCCTGAATACCAACGTTAATGCCACACTTCGGGACAGCGGCTTCTTTCTGTGAAGATGAAATATACGTACTTTAGGAAAACCGTTCCCATGAAGCCCGATTATGGTGACCGAGTCTGGCTCAGGAGTTGTAATGTGGCGAGGGCGATACTCTTTCACTTGAAGCTTCAGCTGAGTAGTAGTATCTCCGTTAATAGTAGCATGAGGATACTCTCGGATGTGTTGGAGCCGAATACTAAACGCGAGGTACACATGACAGGGAATTCAGCACCTTCATAATCATAGTGATTGTGTAGTGGTATTAATTAGGTGAGAGATTCAGTGACTACATCTAGGATTTGCGCCAGTCATGATAGTTGAACTTAAGTACTAGAGAAAGTGATTTAACGGGTAAAGATACGATTTCCAAGAAATGTGGCGCTAATTTTTGTCAATTCATATGTTGTAGTTGTGGGTGCTCCTCATACCTCTTCTATGACCTGTCATAAAGGTCATATTTTTTATATTTGCTTGCCCTGATGATCTTGAAAGGATAGTCCACGATCTCCCCTGTTTTTGGCCGCTCTGCCCAATTGACGTATACCTCGAAGAGACTTGTAGGTTTAAGTCTTGATAAAAGTTTGAAGAGGTTAGTCTCACGCCCAGGAGCATACGCCTCTCTGAGATATAAATCAAAGGAAAAAGTAAGTTCCTGTAGCCTGTTCATCGTTTGTAGGATGGCTACAGTGGCTTCGACCATTTCTTCTAGGGTTTCGTCGATTTCTGGGTCGTAGAATAGATTGCTAGCAATTCCCAGGTCCAGACAGGTCATCTTCCGTATCCTCTGCGGCAAAACGATCGTCGAAAACTGCCGCAGGCTAACCGTGCCCATCGTAAAATTAAACCTGTTATGCGAATACATAATCTCCACGGATTCTGTATATCTTCATTCGTGTCAAATGCGAGCTACTCGGCTATAAGAATTTGAAAGACTCACATTTGTCTGCAGGTTTGAATCAGTGGGAGCTTATCTCCATCTGGTTTAGGAGGGTTGATTGTCTTCTCCGCGAGATAATGGTGGAGCCAATAAAGGTCACTTCTTTTACACGGAGCCCGGCATCGGACATGTCTAACACAAAAGACAGAATTGACGAAAATGTGTAGCGTCCTACCACCTAGAATTTCTTTGTATATCATCAAGCGAACCTCCAGCGGGAGCTTGGTCAAAAATGAGGACTGCCACTGAGAAGCTACTTCTACATTGCTCTTGTTATCATCTACGGCGCCACGGATAGATAGAGCTCGCTCCCTATAACCCAAAGGCGTAGGCTGCCACTTTCTCTTTCCCTTGGCTTTATTGAACGGGCAATTGCGGTCGTAACAGAGCAGCGGGCCGCGGTCAGATCCACCTGAATCACCAGGGTAACTATGCTTGTGAAACTGAGGCATGCGATAGAGATTTAACCCAGAACAGAGAGGTAAGGTTGTGTCGTCGTGATTTTGGGATGACATGTTATCGTCAAAGAAGCAAACTAGCCCTATTGTCTTTACTTGCTTTGTAGGAGAATAAACAAAGATTGCGCTGTCAGAATCGGGGAGGCGAGACGTACGGATCCGTACGAAGTCTGACAACGGGCAGTGCCCACTAACTCGAATGTGGCATAGTAGTATACATTCCTGCGGCTGCGCCGATCATCTCCTATTCCATCTTTGAACAAGCAACAGACTATCGATAAAGTGAAGACTTGGTAAAGGCCTTTGGGGTACCTTTGTCAAGATTTTTTGGTGGTCGAGGGATGACTGAGTATAAATTGGTGACATATGAACTTGCGTCTATTGCCATATTACTAGTTATATTTAGGGCAACCATTTGGACGTAGGTGTATTTTTAACTGGCATTTTATATCAAGAGATCTTTTAATTCCAAATTAGTCTTAATAAAACATGATGTGGCAGAGAATGAACTGAGATACACATCCTCCCTGAAGCCCCCTAGTTTTTTGTTTCTTGATTCTTCCAAATACGCCTGCTTTTACTGTCCTTTATCCCTAATGTGTTATAACCTGTGCTGATCTGCCCACGTCGATAGAGCTCTCGATTAGGCGAAAGATTCTTCAGAATACTTTCTTCCGCTCCATCCCGATCCCATTTCGAAGCTTGTCTTCTTCTTTGACAATGCGCAGCGGAAGAGAGCTCCCGAGGCCAAAGAAGACGAAGAAAGCCCACTTCCACCTGAAAGGGTTGATCGCGACACAAAAGACAAACCAGTAAACCAGCTCGCTGTACGTGAAGAAATCGAAAGCTCCAACGGGAGAATGAGATTTGATCCATCTCGTCATGTCTATCCACCTCTTGGCCCAGTCCTCTTGAGGCCTCGCTAGAGGGTCGACAAGAAACACGAGAAGAAGTCGTGTGTATATCCCAATGTGCCAGTTACCTACGGTGCCGATTGCATTGGCATAGGTGCAGTTGTTGGCGCAAATGGAAATGTGCTCCGGCGGGAAGACCTGGAGATACCAAGCGGGCGGGGCATACGGTGCTGTCATGACTTCCTTGGGAAGGAAAGATAAGCTCGGTCTGTGGAAGCCAGTCGCCATGATCACCATATCTGCAGGGATCTCCTTCTCTACTCCCGGGCCGTTCTTCGGAACACCTCTCGCGCGATGATTGAATACGACTCCGTTCTCAGTGAATCTGATTATGTCACCTCGTAGCCACTCCGCTTTGCCTTCGCGGATCTGATGGAACACGTCGCTATTGACCATCGGCGTTTCGGTGAACAAGCCGTGTTCGCCCTTAGGAGGGGAGATGTCCTCAAGGTCGCGGTAGAACAGCTTTCGGAGTATGCCTTCTGGGATCCACGACAGGATCGTCTCTTGTCCCCAGATGTTGAGTGCTAAAAGTACATCGATCACTGCGTTGCGAGGGATTATCCATTTCTCGGACCTAGCAAGAACGGTTGTGGATTCGGCGTGAGTGTCGATCACAAACTCCAGGCCCTCTACCGCAGAGGCGCCTCCGCCTATGATAACTACTTTCTTTCCTTCGGCGGAAGTGTTGTCTAGTCGCGATGAATGATGGATCTCACCCCTGAATCTGTGCTGGCCTTCTACGTGGGGCATCTTCGGGTCGCCGCATGTTCCTATTGCGGGTATGACTCCATCGTAACGACCATGAGAGGGGTTGTTGATGATCCACCGGCCTTGCCTATCTTTGTATACTTTGGTAACTCGCATGTTAAACGTAGTTCGCTCCTCCAGGTGATAGTTTTTCCATAGCTCCTTGATTTGAGAAACAATCTGGTGGCGATTCGGATAGCCACCGCTCCACTGGATAGCGGGATGGAATCTGTACATTGCGGAATGGATTTGGAGTCCACTACGATCTTTAGCCGCGCTGTGTCTATATTTGGGATTGTATTACCTTGTGTTGTTCACTCTCTATGCCCCATTAGCACACGACGGCGACTAAACTTAAGAACACTTACGCTCCAGATTCCACCTAAATGGCCTTCATCACCAGCCTCGAAGATATGCACATCAAATCCATGACCAATAACGTGGGCAGCAGCCGAGACACCCGTCAATCCAGCCCCAATGACCGCAATTCTGGGCCTAGAGAGCACCTCGTCAGGTTTTGGAGGAGCAGGTGCAAACAAAGCGATCAGCACCCATTGCATAAGCTCATAAAGCCAGACAAACGGATTGAGCTCCATTGTTCCTATGAAAATCAATTATTACAAATGGAAATTGGAAAATTGTTGGATGAGAAAAAAGCTTTTGCCGTGATAATATAAGAGGACCTCAAGCTTGGGCCATGGTTGGATGATGACGACATCTTTTCACATGCCGCATGAAAACTCTAATTCAACACGCTGAAATCGCAAAAATATCGCTCAAGTGGATAGACGAAAATATACACAGCCTGGAATGTTGTGTTGATTGCATGATATCTCCAGATCCATTCATTCATGGTCCTTAGACTTGTGGAATAATGCAAATCACTTCCGCTGCTGAAGCACCCCCATGTAATTAACGCAGCGAAATCCGGCACGAAACCAAACAAGAGAAATTTAATGGAAAGGGCTTGAATCTCTCGGAGTACAACATCTAGTCACCGTAAGACTTCTTTAGGTGTGGAAAAACATTTTCACATGAATGAATCGTAGATTCGTTGTGACGTGCGAACGTAGAACACACGACACCTAGAAACGCCTTTTCAATGTAGAAGGGGGGAAATCAACGAGGTATAAACAGGTAAGCATTAAATATGCACAAAACAAGTACCTACTCATATCTACAAACGCAATCGAAAGCCTCTATCCTCATTGCAATCGTGCAAAACCTCCCCATTTCTCTCACGGCGCCAGCAAAAACAGCTCCGCGCCCCTGAGCACCAAATCGATCTTCCCCGCCGCCGCCCCACCCCTCAGCACCTGATCGGGACTCAACTTACCCCCGACCGCCAGCGAAAAGGTATCGTGGTCGTTCCTCAGCAAGCTCACGAAGCTCCTCACCACGCTGGTGACCTCGGCCTGATCAAAAAACGCCTTCTTCGTCTTGAGCACCTCGATGCCCTCGGGGATGCTCACCGCGACCGTGTTCTCCACGTTGTCCACGATGCGCCGGCTCTCGTCCGAGGTGAACTGGGGGCTCGCGGAGGCGCGCCGGAAGCCCTCGCGGTTGACGGCGTGCACGTTTAGCCCCGCGGCGATGAAGGGCTCGGTTTCGTAGATTCCGCCCGAGTAAGGGGTTAGGACCGCGGTTAGGTTGCGCACGGCGATGTCGATGGCCGTTATGCTGTCGAAGACGCCCTGGGCGGTGTTTTGGGCGAGGGCCGAGGTTGGGAGGAGGGAGAGGAGGAAGAGGGGGGCGGGGAGGAGGTTGAGGCGCATTGTGACCGGTTTTTACTTTTTGGGATGTTAGGCTTGGGCGAAGGCGAGATATTATGGGAACTGCAAGTTTTGGCAAGAATACGTACGCCGCGCCGTGTGTTTAGAAATAAGAAAAAAGGTGGGAAGATAGTGACGGAGACCAGACTTATAGTAAGCTACCTCATTATTCTAATAATTATTGAAGCTAATAGTCCCAACCCAAAGTAGACACTTCTTTCCCATCCCCGCCTAGTAAACTAGACAAAAAAACCCGCCCGATTCGTAAGTGGTCACCAGCCAAGCGGGAGCTAAAGCATCCTGCACGCGCCCACGAGGCCTTGACGAGACCCAAACCGCAAATAGTAGAAGGTAACGAGTTTAGCTTCCAGCCGACACGCGTGACTGTGGCTGCCTCGAGAGGCTTTTACCACATCGCGTTCAGCCATGGCGTGAGTTTACAGAAGTTAGGAGAGCAGAAATGGGGGGAGTGTGGTGGAGACACAGTAGTTAAGACGCTGAACCGAGCCAATCGTGGGGGTGCGTTGATCGAAGCTTCCTCGGGAACTCAGTTTCGGGGGGACATGTGCCGATCATCGTAAATACTAAATAGCATCTAAGCAACCTCTTTACGTCCTCTATACCCAATTCGATGCCTTTATTACCCTGTAGACTAACTTTTCACATCACAATTCACAAACCACGGTACGTGCCTCCCAATAAATTCCCATTCTACAATTTTTTTAACTATTTCGCTATTGTTCCGCCGTCTTGATTACGGAATGCTCATCTCATCCGAAGTCGCACCTAATCATCGCGCACTTGGACGGCGGTAGAGCATTGAGTGCCACAAACCGCCCGGGGCTCACCTAGTCCATATGCCCTAGATAGAACCCCCCGGAGTCCCCACGGGGGCTCTTCCATAACACAGACCTCTACTTGCGAGACATTCGCCTCCCAGGCGGGGGCACAGCGTCACGGAGTTCAACAAGTCAAAGCTGGTCTGATCGATCTTTGAAGTTTTCGATTTAATGCTATCCTATGCTATGCTGAAAGGGGGGTCATTTCTCTGAATTAGCAATTAATACATAGCCTTTTGGATGGATCCTAATAATTTGAACACACGTGCTCTGTTTCTCATGGGCACGGCCCGCATCATTACGATGAATACGACTGCAATCGCTTTTCCCAGTAAAGCGACCTTGACGAAAAGTTCTATTCTGACCCAACCACCTCAACATGTCTACTGTGGAACATCGTACGAAGAGCAAAGATGATGGATCATATAATTATAGCCGGCACTAGGATATTGGTAGGAACGTCGCAAATGATGATCATCTTTCAGATAATAAGTGTAGACAGCACGATCAGTGAACTGGTTAAGAGGTCAATATTTTGATATTGCATGGCTCTAACAGCCTTAAGGGTAAAGTTCTCTCTGATAGCAGCTACACTCAATATGCTCTACCTTACTACTATTATCAGATATTGCAACTACAAATTGACTCAGTGAAGGAGAACTCTACCTCAGCTTAGGCGGAGGACTAGGCTCCAACCAAATTACCGCACCTTTTCCGGCTTATATATCAGCTCTGTTAAACCTTGAATGTCACCTTCTTCCTCTATATCCTCTTTCCATTGCTTATCAAGAGAGGTGGGCGTGTATAAGCTAGTTATAAGGATTTTGATTCTGAGGTTTCCCAGGAAACTCATCATGTTATATAAGTTGTATACGCCCGATCCTCGGAAATTATAGATATCTACCCTATCAATGATCCAATAAAGCTCTGAATTGTGTTCAGAGGTGTGATCTTGTGGAGAAGATAGGCTCTTATCATCGGAAACCTGTTTTTTAGCAGAGATTATTACCTCTTGCAACAGGGTTTGCAGGCCTTTGATCGTTGCTGGAAGCTCAGAAACTTGGTCATTTGACGCGTGTTCTAGCGTTTCGATGCGATATATGATAGATGGGAACTTGGAAAGAAGTTGGTAGATAGCTTCTCGGTAAATTGTGACTGCTGTACATGGCTGATCCGTATCTCTTATAACTGGAATTCCGGTTTGAAACAGCGAGTGGATAACTATCGGACCGTTTCTATGTCCATATGAATCAAGTCCCTCTAAAGCATTATGGGCAACGTGGGAAATAGAAGGATCATTATTCCTACTGCTCGTTACCCAAAGGACAGAAGATGAGACGGGGCAGGATGTTTTATCAGTCAACCAAGTTGAGAGTTCTTTATCCTCTATAAGAGCTCTACAAGCAAGCATCTGCAAGCTTGTTAACGGACTCCCGTCACGGGCTTGTTGAATCGCAACTTCCCTAGTTTTGGCTGCATTGTAGCTGAGTGCGACAAGCTTGGGCTTCAAGGTCTCAAGGCTCTTGCGATATTTGCGATTTTCTATGGAAGTGATCCACTCTAGCTTGCTCTCGACATGTTTCTTCAATTCTTCGACCTCAGTTTGAACCATTCGGGTGTCTTCGCGAGATTCTTTAAAGCCCCGTGTCTGATTATTTCGAAGAGTCCTCACCTCGCTTGATAAAGCTACCCTGCTTTCATCGAGGATTTCCCGGCCTAATAGGTCAATACTAACGAGGTAATCCTCGATTTTATTGCTGAAAGCAGAGGCTTTGAAACGGATCCAGCTTCCATGAAACCCTCCCGGTTGATAGTATTTAAAAACAGTCAATAGGAACATAAGTATAGCCTCTTCTAGCTCAGCTAATTTACTGATCATTCTTTCAGTTCCGTACAACTCGCCGAGTGCCTGCAAACGTGGCATCGAACCGGAAATCCTCGTAAAAAACTCATGAATCAGTTCTTGCTGACTGTGTTTCTGGGCAACAACTGTAAGTACAACCGAACAGATGCCCCAAACTGCGGGTCCAGCTCCAAAGGGATCCGCTTTAACAATTTCCGTTATTTCAGCATATTTATTCGCAAATTTACTCATCGACGCAATACATTTCGAAAGTGTATCACGGGTCCCACCAGATCGTCGATCACGATGGGCTTGCTCGGTACTATGTGTATACTCAATGAACGATTCCAGACTTTTTATATTTTGAAAAGACTTGAGCTCATCTGACCCAAGCTTGGATCCTTCAATCAGCTCCTCCCATTTCTTTCGCGCGTTTCTCGCTGGTAAAGTCAACCTTTAATTGTTAGAGGCTTATTCACTATCAATATGATAACTACACACTTACCTTTCATGTTCTTTGTCGGAGCATGCTTCGTGCCATCGAGTGAGCTCCAAAAGCGGTTGCTCATCGGCCATCGTAGAACTAACAATACAAGTTGCAGACTATGACATATGGATGCCTCGAAAGCGCGATCATCAAAATCACTGAAGTAGTGGAAACGGAGGTAGGCTAAAGATGATGATTCGGAGTGTATGCTGGATATGAAACTTTATAAGTCAAACCCCGCAAAATAGTCGGACAAAATCAAAACTAAAACTTCTCTGCAGGAGTGCGCAGACAAGACGCACCGCCACTCTCAAGTGCACCAGGCTAGAACTAAAATATTGTGAACATGTTCTAAATCTTACCGCTGTTCGTTGACTGTTCCGACGCCAATGCTGCAAAGCCATTACAAAAATTCGAGCTGAGACTTAGTTGCCACTGTTGGTCGGGGCTTCGAAAGGCTACGTGCTGTGACTAAGTCGGATATCTACGAAATTTGGAAGCAACGCGCTTCAGCTCCGTGGTTGCCGTTCTGGCGCCAAGGATTGAGCCTCGTTCATAAGCTGCAAGCTGCACACCGGTTACCATAACTGGAAGGTGTCGCAAATGGCTATATGCAGTAATTTTATACAACCCGAAGTTGTACAAATAACCATTGGCGTGGCGCATATGGACTCTACAAGCGGTGTGTGGAGCAGAGTGGAGTTCACAGCGTCTGAGCCCCATTCTGTAGCCTTCTTGGCAATAAGGACTGTTGTTGCTTGGATTATTCCATGTAGCGCCCCTTCGACATAACTCAGATATATAAAAGCACACATGCAAAGATATTCATATCATAGAGAGAACCGAGCGAAGAAACGCTATCAACTTATTAAGCCGCTTACATCGATATCTAAGTTGAACCTCAGACTGAACTTTAAGCCAGACATATATTTTTGGGACCACCATCTACAAAAAAGGGGTACGAATAGTTGAACTGAAAGCTGAACTGAGCCGAAATGGATACCGAAGAAACAACAGACCATAGAGATGCAGTTATGGCCCTCGAGCAGAGGTATATGAAGTTGCTGCAAGAAAAGATTGCTACGCTAGAAGACGATTTGTACCGATCGGATTCAGAGGGCGGACGGGAAGATAGATACAGTGAGAGAGGAGAAACGGAGGACTCCGAGGACGAGGATCGGAAAAATGTAAGTAGTTATGAGACAGCTTCAGGTGCTCTTATTCTGTAGTGCTCCAAGCTGCTTGTCCAGGCCTCGAGTCTTGTTGATACTGACGTGTACTATAGGAAGGCGATGAGAAAAGTCGCGTCCGCTACTGCAGGGAAGTCTATGACAGTCGTAAGTGTGCCCAGGCGCCGAAACTGAACTATTTAACAATTGTTTCTTAGGTTATGGAATGAGAGAAGAATTCATAAAGAAGCCCAAAGACTTTTCTTCGAAGATTGGAATTTGGGACGAATTCGACGACGAGACTGATAAAGGTTACGCTATTACATGGAGGATCCCAGATCAGAGGAGACAAGACAATGATAGACCTACATTGTTGATAGAAGCCAGAGGACTCCGACAAGTCCTAAAATCTATTAACAAAGGGGACGTGATTTATTCGTGGGAATCAGCCAAAGTTGATATTCCATATCCTTATGCGCTTATTTATCACAATGAGGATGCATTAAGGGAGCAGGCAAGGGACTGCGATGAAAGGACACAGAAAGATATCGAAATTCTCTTGGATGAAGTCAATAAACAATTAAGAGTTGAGCGAAACGATGCGAAAAAGCTTATCGAACAAGGAGAGATCACATTTGATCTTTTGTGGACAATTTTCTACTACGGGCAAACGATCGTCAAAAAGGATGTGTTTGGAAAATGCCCACAGTTGTTGGTCGTTTCTCTAGTTGGTATACCTGTGGGGGAAATCACTGATAAAGATGAATTTTGGCTTCTGGTTCAGTACATCGATCATGATGGTACAAATTACGTATATGCCCAAGCAGAAACAACTATCAAGCATTTCAAAGGTACCAAACGCATAACCGAACTAGAGCTTGTGCCATTACCGATATGGGCTGGACCAGTTGGTAAGTTACTGCCCGATGCATGATGTCTCTTTATAATTAAAGCTCAATCAGGATCCAAAAATCATCAGAAGTTCATTGAAACGTTAACCGAACGTGGAAAAACCTTCGAAAAGCTGTGTACTGGCAGGGCCGAAGAAGGTTTTGGTGAAATGTAGGGGTGTAAGGTTGCTTAATTATTTAAAAGGTGTGCCTGCGGCACACCTTATTATATATTTAAGGTATAAACAACCCCAGCTATATGGCTTTTAGTTATATATTTATTATATTTTAATATTTTTATTTAGGCCTTAATTAAAAGTTTTTTTAATTATAAATTTTATTAATATTATTATTTTTAAATGCGTTTATAACCCTAATTTTTTAAATTCACCGATTATATATTTTTTTTAATTATTAGACAAATCTCCTTAAATTAAATTAATATATATTTTAAATATTTTTTTTATTTTAATTTTTTTTTATCCGTATTAAACCAAATTAATTTAATATTTTTTTTTTTTTAAATATATTTCACGAAAATTTTTTATATTTTTAATAATTTTTTAACCTTAATTAATATATAATCGCGATAAATATTAATAAAATCGCAATTATAAATAATTAATTAACGGTATTTTAATTCGAAAGTTTTAATAATAATTTTTTATATATATTAATTATTATTTTTTTAATTAAAATTTT
>JANIPN010639470.1:0-132950 GCA_027478595.1 Erythroxylum anguifugum
CCAGATGTGGGTGTGGATTAGTAGAGGAGAGGCGATGGCGGTCGTGGCAGAAGAAGTCGTGCCGGGAGGCAGCTCTGACAATTCGCTGTGGGGAAAGAGCGCAGGCAGCAGCTTCTTCACAATCGGGAAACCGCGGCTCCTCGAGACTCGTGTGAAGTGGCAATCTACCAAGTCGAAATCAACCGCCCTGTCTGCTACCTCACTGGTTCAAATGGAACTGGCTTCACAGCCAAAGAAAATTCGGCTTGAGATGTCTTGCTTCAGAAGGCTAGCATCAGTAGGCAAAGGGGAGGAAGGCGGCAGAAGAAGAAAGGGAAGTGAGTAATCGCGGATGACACGCAGGATGAGGACAGAAGAAAGGAAGAGACTGTTTAGCTGATAGTTGTTGTGAGTACTATATATTAGCAGCAGGCGTGCGTGCTGCTTGGTAGAATACGGAAGCCGGCTGGATCGAGTGCCAATGGTAGAGGCTCGGAGTTGCATTGGCTGCAGCGTAGCGTAGCGTAGCATAGGAGGTGGTAAGCTGCGGACTGGAAGGCAAACGGGTCAGGTCAGAGGCGATCAGACGCGGATGCCGCAGGTCCAGTCTGACGGGCTTTTCAAGCTGCCCGCCAGCTCTAAACCGTTGGCTGCACTTTCCTGGCACTTGCGCCTGACTTTCGAGGGTGGGACCACCTGACCCCGGGGAGCCATGGAATCTGCCAGCAAGTAGCGTGTCTCTCCCGGGGTGTCGTGAACAGGGGCATGGTTTAGCGGCTACCCACCCAAGCAATCAGTCCAGGAACAGCGGTCAAAAGTCGGCATGTCCTCCGCAGCTCATCGGCGAGGCAGTCTCAGCATTTGCTCTACTTCGTGCTACAATCGGGGTCGAGTATGCATGCTTCATTCGAATAAGGTTTTCAACGATAGCATCTCACGCAAAACTTGACGAGATAACGGCACGACGAAGGCGATACCAACATCGCTTTGCCTGCCTGAGTAACAAGTTGTACAGAGCTTGCAGGCCGGGGCCAGCCCCCCCCCCCTTCTGTCCTCCTCTGCGGCCTGTAGCTGATCGGTACGTTCTCCGTAGACACGCGGGCCTTGATCTCGGTTATGCAGCGGGTTTTCGAGCATTGGAAATTGCACAACACGGTGGCCAAGTCCGAACGGGCCAAATCTTTGTTCTCAGACTGACATTGCAGTTCTACGTTGAGACAGCTTGCTTTTACCAAATTGCACGCTTGACAAGGGAAGCAAATACTAGCCGAAACTGAAACTGGAAACCGGTCCTTATGTGGTAGGAGTATATTATACCAAGAAACGCTGCCTGGGTTTGGTCCCCAAGGCTTGGCGACAAGTCAGTCAATGACCAAGCGCCCAGGCCCTGCAGTATGATGTTTATACTTTCCGCAGCTCTGCGGTTCCTCACATCATACCCCTCCTCCATGAACCAAAGCTAGCAGCTGGTACCGCCATACACAACTGAGTACCTCGCTTCAGCTCGAATGATTCGCTCCTCTAAGCTAGCGCAGCAGAACAATAGTGGTACGGCAAGTGTCCTTGATCGCTACCAGTCTGTCTGTTCAGCTGCTCGAGATCGGAATGCAAGATGCAGCTTGCGTTTGTCAAACAGAAAGATGGCAAGACGAATGCAGAACCATGCGACAGCTTTGAAGGTGATTGAGTAGCACTAGCCTTGCAAACACTGACCCATTCGTCTACACGCCCTCACTATCTGCTCTCTCGCTCTCCTCTCCTCGTTTGCGTCGATCGCCGCTTTGCTTTGGCCGTTGACACGTATGCCCTTTGTGAAGACGAGTCAATACCTAGGAGAACCTTCCTTCTCGCCTGCTTTGACTTGGTCAGCTGCCAGCACAAACAAAATCAAGATTCTCGACGGATCAAGGGCCAGCGCTGATTATGGGCCAGTAAATTCGCATGCTATTGCAAAAACTGTCCACTGTTTTATCTTCGCTGCAACCAACTAGAAGCTTGTACAACCATGTGAATAGTGGGTATCGCCCACCCATGCAATTTCAACATTTGGTCACTCATAAGATGGGTCGAGTTGTTACCAGACAATTTCTTAGTAGTAGCAGCAAAAGCAGCAGCAAAAGCAGCAGCAAAAGTCACGGTCGCAGGTTTCGAATACTCTGTGATACGCTTGGGAAAATAATAAGCCATCCGACTCTTGCTCACCAGACAGAACAAAGCTCTTTTGATTAGTTTTTGGTCGTGAACTGACTTTGTTAAGCTGCAGATTATCGGCAAAATTCTCTAGCTCAACACAGACAGACCAGCCATGGACCAGCCATGTCCCTGTAGCGAGCTGTCCCGGGATCAGTACGATATTACAACATTCACCACTGTTTGAACTTGTACCCCTGCTCATAGACTCGAACAAAGCAGCAGAAAGTCCAGCCAAAAGCCACGTTGACGATGGTAGTAGGGTGGTCAGCAGTGGCGAACGCAGCCCGCCACCTATTTTACCTCCCGAAGCTGACGGTCTGAGCGCAGCGCTACAAGTCGTCTGCCATCATATTTTATCTGCATGGGTACAGTCAAGCTATTCACAACCATGTCCCGCTGGCCGTCGTTGCCGTCGCCGCCGCACATTCCGACCTAGCTACTTATCCGCCTGCTTACCAGCCTGACCCGATACCTCTCTACCCTCTTTGTCCATCATCTCACCAGATCGGCTCTTGACCCTGGCAATCTACCTCTGGGCTGAGCTTTGTTGCCCGATCCTGCGGCTTTGCGAACTGCGCCTGCGGCTCGGGACGCGCGTGAGACTCTCTCTCTCTCTCTCTCTCTCTCTCTCTCTCTCTCTCTGCCTGTGTCAGGGCCCGGGCATCGGATCTCCAAAGACCAGGCTGAAAAGCCTCGTGTCACCTCGCCCGCGTTCTCCGATCAGAATTTTGGAAATGCTCTGTCTACTTCCACCCGGAGATGCGTCCTCTTGCCTACGACTCGGACAAAATTGTCGGACAAACTGCCCACAACCACTACAGCCTCTCTCACTCTGCCCTGCTCGCCTTCTTTTTGCTCGCTTGAAAAAGCCTTTTTCCCACGTTTCAGGAACGATGGCGATGAGCTGTAGATGCAGCATGCAAGGCTTTGTGGAACGCGCAGAGTCGGTGATCGTGTACAAGAATCACTTCCCTGCATGAGCTGACCCCGCCTGCTGAGGCCGCTCTGCTCTGCTGTGCTGTACGTAATTTGAGTAATGCAGGTATGGCGAGAGAGAGAGAGAGAGAGAGAGAGATTGTGTGTGTGTGTGTGCTTGTGTGTGTGAGAGTGAGACACAGTTCCCGACCTTAATTCTAAACCGACCATATCCTCAAAGGAGGGAGGGCCTGGGCCACATGTTGAGCCTTGCCTTGCTTTACTTTGTTTCAGTGCTTTGTTTGCTCGCTTGCTTGCTTTGCTTGCTTGCTTGTTTGCTTTGCTTGCTTTGTCTGCTCGCTTACGACTTTGTGCTTCCCCGGGGTCCGAATGGCCTTTTCCTGTACCACACACACCGTCAAGGTGTAAGCAAGCAAAAAGTGGCAGATATCGAGGCACACATAATACGTGCCCATGTTTCCTGACGAAGAATCGCTGAAGCCTGGTCACAGTAGCGCGTGGCTTTCTTTTTACGTATTCTTTTGCCGTCGATCCGACTACTTCGCCGGAACTAGAGTCTTCCCTGTAGCCAGAAAGATATGTGCGACTTTGATCGCCCACTCCGTTTGATTGGGTTCTTCTTCTAGGACTCAAGTGAAGGTGAGTGTTGAGGAACTGGCTGGCCTCAACAGAACACGTGTCCTGATTGCCTACTGCCTGATCGTTTCTTGAACATGAGGGTGGTACGCACATCTTCCTGCAAAAGCTCATGATTCCAGACACAAGTAGGTATTTGAGTATTCTCGACGGTCTACATCATCATGATCATACTCTGATTGATCCCCAAGTTTTGTTTTTTTGGCAATCTGCCTCCTCGTGTAGTGAACAGCATCGTTGTTAAAAGCTTTGATTAGAAATAAAATTTGGTATTAATAAAGCGTTTTTTGGCCACGTCCGCCAATGACTTTCTGCGGCTGTTAATTTTGACTTTCTCTCCTTTTCCCTCGTATCCTTGAACAAACTTGTCCGACAATGGGAACAGACAAATAAGCTTCTGTGCAACCAAATATTTCTGCAGCTGGCTGCCTTTTGCCGGGATGGCATCCATTGATTACCCTGGGACCAGGACCTCCAATGTCACAAGAGCCATGACAAATAGAGGGATAGGCTTGCAAAGTGCAAGAAGGCTTTGGGAAGGAGAAAGATGAGAAACGATCAGCCCCACACACACACTGTCGAGTCCGAGTTTGCCACTTTGTTGAGAGAAAGGAAAAGAAGTGAATAGAAAAAGATAAGAAATCCAGACACACACAATCTCTCCCAAATGGAACGCCTCACGCTGGCCAAAGGCAATCAAAGTTTCAAAGCCCACCCTCGAATGTCTCTTCCAAGAAAATCAGATCCTGAAAAAACGCCTGGGTTATGGATGCAAGTCGTGAAGGGGTATTCCAATAATTCGGGCTATGCCACACGGCGTCGTCGTCATCGTTTTTCTCCACCGCCAAAGAAGCTTCATTCTAACCCCTTGTTTCCTCAACAAACCTCTCCCCTCCTGGACTCGTGTCCTCGCCATTCTATCACTCTTCCCTCTTTTTTTTCTTTTCCTCATCTGTGTTGAATCCTGCCACGATAATAGATGATCTTTGCTGGGTTCTTCTTCCTCTTCTTCTTCGAAACTTGTTCAACCGAATGGGTTCCTTGTCGATTTCGTCAACAGATTATTGTTGCGGGTAGTACATTGCGCCTTGTGTGTGATTCATGTATGGCTGTTGTACGCCATACGGCATCATGCTGCCCTGATAAGCAGCTGCAGCCGCGTCCATCTGAGACTGGTCGTAATAGTACACCGTGCCGTTGCTCTCGTGCGCCACCGTAGATTGCTGCCCGTTTGCGTCGATTGCGTGGCTTGGTACCGGAGGCGGTGCCATGTACCCGTACCCTTGCTGTCCAGGCACCGGCGGAGGCGCTGGCCCAGCCGCTTGGTGGCCTGGCATAGCCTGTTGCGGGTAGTAGTAAGGGTATTGCGCCTGGTGTTGCTGTGGATGCTGTGGATGCTGTGGATGCTGTGGGTAAGGTTGGGGAGGATAGTACATCGGAGGCAGCGGAGGAGGAGGAGGCGGCGGAGCATGGGCGGGACCCTGCTGGTACGGTTGGCCGTGCATTGGTCCAAGTGGGAGGTGGTGCGGGTAGTGTGGCGGGAAGCCTTGGCCCTGCATAGCACGCTCTGGTATCTGGTTCAATGGGGTGCCCCGTTGGCTTGGGTACGATGTTCGACGCGAGTCCGGTCTGTAGTCGCCACCATACTGAGCTGGCACTTGATGTGCAAACGGCTGCTGGGCGCTGCTGGGGGGATAAAGACCGGGCGATTCCACCTCAGGCATGGGAATGCTCTTGGTCGGCCGCGGCTGATGCATCGGAACATGCGCGTACCCGGTCGGTGGCCCTGACTTGTACATGTGAGGCTGCATCATTGGCGGGCCGCCTGGCTGAACCCTCCCGTGGCCTGTGACCCGGGATATTATGGACATGGCGGGCGAAGCCATGCCCTCCCGGTCGCGGGCAAAAGATGACCTTCGGCTCATAGCCACGCTAGGGGTATAGACACTGCCTCCGTACATACTATTGCGTCCGCTTCGCAGTCCGCCCGGTCCACCGATGCTGCCTCTTCCACGCGGACGCCCGAACCCTTGCTGGTTTGGTCGCAACGCTCGCGGGATGAATATGAAAGAGCGATACTCCACAGGGAATATATAGCTCGGTGCTGAGTTGGGCAGTGAGACTCGTACAGGCTTGTCACGTCGAAGAGGGGGCCGGTGATGAGGCAGCCGAACATGGAGGTTCTGAGGAACGCCGCTGAACGGAATCGGCGTCTTCATTCCATGGATGAATACCTGACAATTCACCACGCCGGTCGCTGTGGTGCTGGAAAAGTCACGGTTCGGTGGCGGGTCATTCGAGCGTGGTGCGGGCTTCGGCCGATTGTCTGGCATAGTATCTGCTGCAGTCTGAGCCGGTTCAGGCCTTCTATCATCTATACCTGCCACACTCTGGTGTAAATCATGCATCCAGGGCCCATCTTCTGGCTGTACTCGTTGCTGGCCGGCGACCTGAGATCCAAACCCACCACGTCCACGCCCTTTGCCACGCCCGAGAGCCCCGAAGCCAGCCTGTGCCGACGCATCGAGCTCGCTGCTCCGCTGATCATGCATAAAGAAGTTGCCCCGGTTCGGCACAAAGGCTGGATCAGCGTCGCGTCGCTTTTTATACTCTTCGTGCTCTCGTCTCCGTCTTTCGGCAGGAGATGCCGTCTTCACACCTTCTGTGGCGTTGATGTTGCCTTGCGTGGAAGGTAAATTCACCGTAGGGTGGGAGTGTGTGTGCACGTTGTCAAAATCAATCTCGTCGACAGGGTCTCCGCTACCGTCCGCGATTGTGAGACCGTTCATCATGACATGTGTATCGACCCCAGCGTCCGATGACTTTGCGATGATAGTTGTGGTGCCATTCTCGAAGCCTGAGTCGGGCAGCACTTCCCGATCGTCTTGTCTCTTGCTGGGCGTGCCCACCTCACTGGTTTCACTGCCCTCACCATCGGCGTCATCATCCACCTCGCTTGGAACCGAGGCTTCACTGAGCGAGTCATCGCCAGCAACCATCGAGCCGTCATCTTCGCCGTCGTCATCTGTCCTCCGTCGAGTCACCAGCCTGCTCTTTCTCTTAGGTGCCCCCATCTTGCCAGCACACATCCAGTTGATCCGGAGAGAACCCGGCGGTGTCGTTAGAAGTCCATGAGACCTCGGCGGCGACTGAGCAAGGAGCTAAGCACCGGGAGATCACTTTGCTCAGCAGCGTATGACTAATGAGAGATGGCTCAAGCTTTGCAAGTTCGAGGCGAGTTTGCAAAAGCAAGAAAATTAGAAGTAATGATCTTGCAAAAGGCTGTGGCTGCGGCTAAATTAATCGCCACCAAACAGACTCGAAAGATAAGAAGAGGCCGTGAAAGTAGAAGGACTGATAGTGGACAGTATACTATCATTCCGTCACTCACCACTTTCTATTTGCTTCGTCGGATTTTCTGGAGCGGCATGGTCTTGGCGCCAAGACAAGGCAATGGGTTTGCCGCAGTGCGCGCGCTATTATCCGCTCTTAATAATGGTGCACGTGCTGAGCAATCTACTGTTCCAGCAATCTACCGTCGCTTCAAATTACCCTTGAGAATGAGTCTCACGGATGCAACTTATTTTGGTAGCAACACAAGTAAATTGTACCCGCTCGCTTCATCTTGCACAGGTATTGTGTCAACATCTCCTTCCCTTCCTCAACGCCGGTGGCCCAACGAGGTGGTCATCACTCTAGTATCGTTTTCCTCCTCCTCCTCCTCCTCCTCCTCCTCCTCCTCCTCCTCATAATACTCCCTACTCGCCGCCAGCCCACCCCAGTTCTCGTTCTTGAGACGCAAAGCCTCCGAAAGCGGAGAAGAATTAATGTACAAATTTGCCTTCTTGTATTAGCAAATTTAGCAAGAGGAATACAGAAACGGAATCATCATCATCTGCAGCTGTGCCACCTTCAACCCATCATGCCTGGGACCTGCATGCCAGGTCCTCCCATCGCGCTGGCGGCAGCAAGCTTGGCAGCCAGCTGAGGGTACTTCTGTTGAACTTCGAGCTGAGTGCGCGTGGCCTCGGCGTAGGACAAGGCGTTAGCGATCTCTCCCTCAGTGCGTGCAAGTTCTGCCGCCCGTTCGAAGTAGGTCAATGCCTCCGTCACCTTGCCCTGCTGAAGCAGTAGTTGCGCCATTGTAGCAACGGCAATGTCACATTCGGGATCGACTAGTTTGTCATAGTCAGTGCATGAGGATGATTGAAAGATACTTTTGAGAACTTACTCTTCAGTGCCTCCTGGCAAAGACTTTCGGCCTGTGGGAAATCCTGCTTCCATTGGAAGAGAGCGAGTGCCTTGTTGATGATCGGAAGCACGTTCATTCCTCCCGCATGCGTCTTCTTCTCCATATCTATAGCCGTGTCGAACTTCTGCACAGCCTCTTCGAACTTTTGCTGGTCGAGCAGAAGCTCGCCATAGTAGTTGTAAACATCAGGCACTCGATCAAAGTTCTTGACACAACGACGGAAGGTCGCCATGGAGGAGGCGATGCTGCCCATCTTGTACTGAGTGACGCCGAGCTGCACGTGAGAGAAGATGAAATCTCGGTCCAGATCGATCGACTTCTGGTAGTCCTTTGCTGCTTCGCTGAACTCGCCCAGAATGAAGTGCAGCTGAGCACGGTGATAGTAGATGTCAGCATCGTCCTTGTTCTGCTCGACAGCTAGCTCAAAGTCCCTGGCTGAAGAGTCCTTGTCTCCTGCTTCGAGATGCATGCTGGCTCGCTTGATGTACGTCTGTGTCAACGAAGGCTGCAACTCAATGCTCTTGGACAGATCCTGCGATGCTGCTTCATTCTCGCCCTTCAGGAAGCGGAAGGTTCCACGGAGGTTGTACGCGAGAGCTTCGTGCTCCCCAAGGTTGCCCAATTTTAGTGCCTCGTCGAAAGCAGCATCAGCCTTTGCATATCCGTCAGCATTTCGTTGTTCGACAGCAATCAGTCCTTGCTGGAGCTGGTACAGGCCACTTGTAGGATCCAATGTTGCCGTCTCTTCAAGGCCTGCTGGGGCTGGCCTCTTGCGGAAGCTCTGCAGGTAGTTGGTGATGAACATTGCGCTTGGAAGCTTCTTTCCCTTTGATTCCTGTATCTTCTTCGCCTTTGACTCTGCGACCTTCTTGAGCAGGCGCTCGACGCTCTGTGTGGCCGCATCGTTACGGAAACTATCGATGATGCAGGATGCAGTGTAGTCAAGGAGAGCTTCGCTGTTCTGCTCAAGGTTTTCGTAGGCGTTGGCACGTCGGTTGAGGGCTTTGACATATTGTGCGTCAAGGTTCAGCGCATGCGTAGTATCTTCAACCACCTTCTGCCATTCTCCCTGCGCGTTGTAGCATGCCGCACGGTTGGAGAAGAAAATCGGGTCCTTGCTGTTGCACCGTATCGCCTTGCTGTACAGTTCTATGGCCTCCGAGAAATCCTTCTTCTTGTATGCCTCGTTGCCAGCTGCTTTGTATTTCGATGCATATTCGGTTTTCTCGGTCTCAGCCAATTGAGCAAGTATTTCGTCGTTAATTTCTGGTAGGGACTCTGTTGGTTTCTCTGCAGTGACTGACGGCTTGACCTCTTGCAGCAGAGGCTCCTGCTCCTTTGCTTTCGCTTCAGCCTCCTTCTTTGCCTTTCTTCGCTCCTTCTTGCTCGCTTTCCGGTCAGCGCTTTCGCTCTTAGCTTTTGAGTCTGCAAGGTAGAGTGTGATCCCAGCGCCTGTGGTGATGACCACCACGCCGGCGACTGTGTAGACCAGCGTTCTGTTTTCCGATGCCCAGGCTGTCAGACGATCCCAAAACGACTGGGGCGCAACGGCTGAAGAGCTGGTTGCGTAGGCTGGGTTGACTGCGCCAGGGAAAGGGGGCGGCGAGCCGACGGGAGTAGTGGGCGCCATGACTGTGATTAAAGAAGGGAGAAAAGAACGATTAGATGATAATACAAAAGTCGCAGAAGAAAGAAGAAAAGTTCAGACGGTTATCGGCAAAGGTAGGCGGCCGATGGAATACCGATGTGAAAAGTATTCGCGAGCTGCGACCGTGCAAGAGAGGGAAGAAAGCTTGGGTATCGGAGCTGCTGCAGCTTTTTTTGCTGGTACCGTGAAATCCCAGCAGACGTCAGACTTTCCGGAAATCTTGGCGTCAACGTTGATTGAGATTACTCAGCCTAGGCAATCCTCAGCACCATTCAAGACTTATTTATTCTGTCAACGCCTGATCACAGCCACATGCACATTCACACAGTGAACAGCTACACAGCTACACGGAGAAATGATGAATGACTCCTTCGGTTGACATTCTCAAATCACAGGCAATTCCTGAACTTAGACGTACTTTACGCTTTTGAAGCTTTAGTTATTTCTTACAAATCTTAACTCAGGTGATAATCAAATCGGTCGCTTTCCAGCATATGGTGAGAATAGTGTCTAATCAAAAGTAGTCTTGGTGCCTTTGCCCTCCATCATTGAACCTGTCAGATATGCCATGTCTTTGGAACGCACAGGCTTTGCCTCCATCGCTCCTTGCCTCGCCTTTCTCTTCTCCTCCCGTGGCCTACCAGATTCTTGTATCAAATCGGAAATCTGATGTCTACGTTTTGAGGGCAGAGCAGCCTCTTCGTGGTCTTCAGGCTGTACATCATTATCCTTAGAACCAGAGTCTCGATCTTGTTTGCCCTTTCCAAACCTTTTGATGTATCGTGTTGTCGCATCTTCGGCGTACTCCATCCGCAGATCACGACCTTTAAGACGATTCACAAACCATTTCCTGGGCTTCGACTTCTTCCTCCTCCTGGACTTGGAGCCAGATGCAGGTGTTTGAGCGGCCTCGCCATCTTCTTCATTGCCATCTTCGCCTTCTTCATCGTTGTTGACGTGAGCTCCAGTCTCTTCGTCGGCATCCTCTGGTGCCATTTCCACCCATCCTCTCATAGCCCTCTCAGCGCTCACAAGCTCGTCAAAGGTAACCCAAGCGTAACCTTTGCATTTACCTGTATCATGAAATTTTGCCATGAACGCCGCTTTGACCTGTCCGCATTTTGAGAAATGCTCGCGTAGTTCATCCTCAGTTGTCTCGAAACCAAGATTGCCAACAAAGATTTTCTGGCTGGGCGGCTTGCCAGTGGCTTGCTGTTCCTTCACCACAGAATCAGGCCGGCCCGCGAAGCTTTTGGAGTCTTTAATCAACACAGCTCTACCTGCAAGAAGGTTCTCACTGAGTGCTATAGCAGAATCGCGTGCTGCTGTGCTGTCAAAATCGATGTATGCGAATCCACGGTTGAAAGGCTTTCTGTGCTTGGCATTCGGAGCACCCAGCGCTGCTGCTGTAGGCCCAGGCATCTTGATCCTTGTGATCGCATCGATGCCGATGGCTCCCTCAGACTGCTTCGTGAGAAACTGCAGGAGCTCGTCTTTCGTGACTGTCCAAGGCAAGTTGCCGATCCAGACGCCAGGCGCATTTTGTCGCACCTGCTGGCCGTCTAGCTTCGCGGTAGATGGCTTCGTGGTCGACTGCTTAGAGAGTATTTGCTCTTCTGAGTCTGAGTCATCCTTCTTGGGCTCTGGTGGTTTGCCTTTCTTAGCACGCCGTAACGCCTTCTTCGAAGGTGGCTCTGGTGCGTTCACATCAACCTCAATCTCTGGCTGTTCATCTCGCTTGCGTTTGCCAACACTCATATTGAAATAGGATTACCAGTAAAAAGTAAAGCAACAATGATAGTATGTTGAGATAGTTTTGTGAACGACTATTGATTCCCACAAGGAAGGTTTGAAGAAAAAGCTGCAAGTAGGAACCCGAGGGAAAGGAGAGGGGCTAAACTTCAGACTGACACTTCAAGAGACAGCCAAAAGATGAGCCGGTTTTGTCTCTCAGATTAGGGACAGTTTTATCTCAAATGTGGAGGTCTTGAAATCAGAATCCGCTCTTCCCGTTCTCGAAAAGCTGGCCGCCTGACTTCACAGCCTGCCTGACTGATGAACTGAAATTTCTACGGACTCAACTCCTTCCTCACGGCACCGCCACAAACAGCCACACTTGAGATCCAATCAGGTGTTGAATCAAATATTGATAGCCACGATATGTGAAAGAGTAACTTGTAATTGAACACTGAAATCACACTTGAAATTACTCTAAGTTTACTTGAATTCTTCACTTCTTGATTGACCCACTGCCACGAATTCTCATATTGACCGAGAAAATACTATCAACAACAGAGGCGTTGACGGACGAATAAATAGCATTCATGCCCATTTCAATACTAGCACCAGCAGCACCTCACCCGGTGGAAGATCGATCCGAACAAATAGACTATGATCTATCCGACGAGGACGAAGATGATCCCATGATCGGCGAGAGCGGTGGCGCAGCACCAGCCAAATCCCAGCGGCCCTCAGCCAAAAACCTCGTGACTCCAGGCGAGTCGATCACATCCGACCCACAATGGATGCGAGGCCACGGCACCTACACAACCGCCAGCAGCTCGCTCCCAACAAATAGCATCACCGCCTCGGTCGCCGGCACAGTCCTCAAGACCAACAAGCTCCTCTCAGTCCGGCCGCTGCGAGCACGGTACACGCCAGAGATCGGCGACCTGGTGGTTGGACGCATCGTCGAGGTGCAGACCAAGCGCTGGAAGGTAGACACGGGCAGCCCGCTGCTGTCCCGCCTGGATCTCTCCGCCATCAACCTGCCGGGCGGGATCCTGCGGAGGCGGACTACGGCCGATGAGCTGCAGATCCGCAGCTTCTTCTCGGAGGGGGATTTGCTGGTGGCCGAGGTGCAGACCGTGCACCAGGACGGCAGCGCGAGTCTCCACACGCGAAGTTTGAAGTACGGCAAGCTGCGCAACGGCATGTTCCTGGCAGTGTCAGGAGCAGGCGGTGACGGACGTGGAGGCGTCGTCCGGAGCAGGAGGCAGGTCTGGACGGTGTCTACGGGGAACGGAGGTGGCGAGGTGGAGATCTACCTTGGCGTGAATGGGTACATTTTCATCGCGAAGAAGAGCGAGGCTCTGGCTGCGGCGGAGGGTGAGGCGGGCAAAGACGTTAGCATCACTCGGATGGAGGAGAACACCACCAATGCGGTCTATTCCAGCCAGAACGAGTACATTTCGCAGCAGACGCGCACAGAGATTGGGAGGCTGGCTGGCTGCATACGGGCGCTCGCTCAGAATGGTGCACGTGTCGACGAGGAGATGATAATGTTGGCATATGATGCGGCACTCGAGGTTGAACGAGGCGCGATGGAGGATGAGAGCGGTGAGGGCAAGGACTATCTCGGCGGTGACAGGGGCAGGAACCTCGTTGCCATGGCTGTGGCATCAGCAAGGGCGTAGATGATCAAAAATTAGCAAAGCCACATGAGAATTTCGACGCTGGCATCAACTGCAGGCGAGGCATTCAATCTCCAGATCAGGCTGCTCGTGTCAAGGACTTCATTCAACAGCTATCAGCCAGTTTCTTGGCCGAGTTTCGTCAATTCGAGCTTGATGAAATCGTCAGCGTTGACCAAGTCTGTCGAGCCGTACACAATTCGTTTCTTCGCCGCATTTGGTCCGGCAGCAGTAGCGGTCCTCTTGACCCACTCTTGCAGGTTACCATATTCATCCATGCTTCCGCCTCCTACTGTGAATACTATCGCCTCATTATAACCCTGACGTCTCTGGCCGAAACTTGCCTGGCTTCCTGCGCCGCCAAATCCAGCAAGCCCGCCGGGCGCGTTACTTTGACCCTGCTGCCGGCTCTGACTCGCAGTTGGCATGGTCCCTCGAGCGTTCGCACTTCGAGGGTCAAAGTAGAGGTAGCCTTCCGTTTTTGCAATAGCAGAAGATGACGCCGCCGACGGGTCCATAATAGACTCTGTTATTTTCGTCAATGTCAAATCTCGGTTGACGGGAAGAAAGTTCTTCACGCCAGATATCAAGTTCTCAAAGTTCGCGCCGATTGCACCACCACCTAGGCGGTCAGTGAGCCGATTGCCAAGGGAGCTGAAGCCGCGGAAGATTTCGCTGCCGGCAGACGGCTGTGCTGGCTGTGTTGGCGCCGAGGTCATCATCGTCATGCGCGTCAAATTCCTCACACTCTCGACATGCTTCACTGGCGTCCAATCGGCACCAGCTTTAGTGAGTGCTTCCTTGAAGCTTTCCATGTCAGACTTTGACGGCTCGGATTCTCGGCTCAGGTACCAGATTATGAAAAGTCGTAGCTTGTCGGTCGGGTCCTTTTTTGTCGAATCGTTGAGTATTTCTAGAAGCTGCTGGTTAGTCTGCTTGGTGATAGTCTCCTCCAGCTCATAGAAATTGTCCAGCTGCCTTTCTTTGATGCCCTTTAACAACGAAGTTGCAATGTTCATGTGCATGTCCAGAGTCGCTTTCCGCTCTCTAAGCTGCGGTAGAACTGTAATAGCCGCCTTGAGGTGTTGAGCAGACGCGCTAGTGTCGTTCTGAAGATCCTCTAGTGATGAGGCTCCTGTCTTCCTTGTGATTTCTGCCGCCTCCTCTTTGTACTTGGTCAGCTCAAGATCGATGTCTTCGGCCACTTGTGGGAAGGGCATTCCGGCGTTCTTGGTCCAGAAAAAGTCCGAAGCATTGAGGTCGTAAGTCTTCTTGGTGTTGCCCTTGGCTGGCTCGTTATCGTCGATAGGCGTTTCGATCGTAATTCGGTTGAGTCGCATTTTCAGCACGTCATGAACAAGTGATTGGTACGTCCATGAATGGGAGAGCATGGGTACAAGATCGATACTCCGGTCAACCACTATCAGCACTGGACGGGAGGTCGCAGAAGCGCCACCAGTAGACTTTTGAGAATTGCTAAACAGGTTGTCTTTTGAATTGAGAACGTGATCACGTAGTTTTCGGTCAAGCTTGGTCGCTATCATCTCTGCCGGGCCACCTTTCGGAGCTCGAATTATCGGAATTGCACCCATTGTGACAGCAACGCTGAACAAGCCAGTAACGCTTTTATCGATCAGCGCGTCAAGCTGCTCGTCCGACGTCGAGCCGCTGTTCAGTGTCCAGTACGTCTGAGTGCCCATGCCCAGGCTGAAGAGGTCTGGTTCACTGACAACGAAGTTGAGATACTGGTCGTAGACTTGCGCAATGCATTCCGTCTGGCCAGCGGCAACCAGGTCCGTCGCGAACTCTTCCATCGTAAGTCTCGGTATGGAGTACAGGAAGTTGACGTAGGCCTCGGCATAGAGGTTCTTGGAGAGGTCGGACGTGATCATTTTGAGATTCTCGGGCGTTGGCTCGACGAGGTAGAGAACGGGCACATCTGGAATTGGATGTCGCTGCGACTTGATATGAAGGTGTATAGTGACCCCCCATCCTCTCAGATCGTTGACCCTCAGCACACTGCTGATCACATCACGCCCGATATCGTCGAAGACCAAAACCTTCCATATAGGCCGACCGTCGGAATTCAATAACGGGGTGTTCTTTGGTGCTAGCCCGTTCGCAGCGATTGGGTCTGACCCCGAGCTCTCAGGTGGCTCATGGTTCAAGTTGAGGATCTTCTCGATAGAGGCTGGATTCAGTGTTAGCCACGAGCCTCTCCTGAGCTTGAGAGAAAACGGCCTACCTACTTGTTTGTCGCGCAACGACTGTTGCAGGGTAACCATCTTGTTTTGTCAGGAATGATCCGCGGATACCGAAGGCTGAAAGGTGAGATTGGCGTGTCGCGCTGCTAATGAGAGCATGCACCGAGCTCTGGCAGCGCCACGTGTTACAAATTGAATGTAGTGACAGCCTGGGGTGATGCTTCTCATTGACCTGGACGCGGGCACCGGGCAATTCACTCAGATCGGGCTTAAGCTGCTTGTCTCCGGGAAGGGTGGCGCAGCTATGCCTGATCGGGTGATCCGAATTTTTGACCTCATGTCGGAGGCGCTGCCATGACACATCACCTCTCATCCATCAACATCCACTCCACAACCCCCAAATTCATCGATATCTTCTCTGAAACCCAGTCGAAATCATCTGCACTGTAAGATCTCAGTTTTCAATCGCCGTTAAACCTGTGCAAGTAAGCCAGAAATTGGCGGCAAGTGGCGAGGCAGGCGTCGAAAGGAGACGAAGCATAAAGGTCCATTCATTGAAGTGTGAAAACCACTGGAAATTATTGAGAGTCGAATGTGGAGGCGTTCTTTAAGTTCCCCCACATGAAGACTGACCTCCATCTCTAAAGTCATGGACTCTATGGTGACAAACTGCAGCTACTAGCAGGAGAGTGTGGTCGGATTTGTTGCCTCAATAGAGAGGGACGAATACTGGCATAGTCGGACAGCGCAGGCGCCGTCAACACAAGTTTGATTCTTTTTTTGAAGTGAGGATCACGGTCTGCCTTGGGCGAGTGAGACGCTCAGTCAGCCACTACGATCGTCATATTCTCTACTGGGGTTTTTTATTGACGCGTCGGAATCGACAGACGTCTTGTTGTTTTTCCTGTCGCGGCGGCATCAGACCATTTTGCAGGGCACGAAGCATAAACCCCGGGTATTCCTGCTTTAGTGCGTCCAGGGACTTCACGCAAAGAGGAAAAGAAACCGCGGCTACAGCTGCCCAAAAATTTTCACACCCTCGCGGTCCTAAAACGTACTAGCGTCACCTTTTCCTACTTTTCGGAGAAAACAGTCCTTGCACCCGCAGAGGGAAAAGCTGTCGCCTTCGTGCCTTCTCACGTGACCTCTTGCCATAGAAACACTTGTGACATATCTTGTCTAACCCGAAGATGAATCCACTTCACGGTCAGAGGCAGCCCAGTCCAGGCGGAAACTTGTACGGCTACAGCAATCAGCAAGATGATTTCAGTACACCTTTCAACGACCCCAATTCTTCCTTTTCTGACCCGAATGCCCTCTTTAACCAAAACTTCAATTCCACCTTCCAGTCCGAATTTCAGTCATCTGGCGATAATGTCGCTGTCAATGACTCGACATTTCAGAATGCACTCAACGGACACGGGCAGTATGCACCGTTCCTGTCTACCGGCTCCGAGAATCAGTCTTGGCAAGGCAACCCATACCTCGACTCCAACCCTTATGCTTTCAACCCCAATGTCAACCAGCCCTCAGCATTCAACACGGCATATGGGCAAGGTAGGATGAGCGGTTTTGGAAATGAAATGAACTTGAATTTCTCGTTCAACAGCCGTGACTACAACACAACCCCCGCAGCTCCTTCTGCCTCCACCATCTCTCCATCCGTCATCAATCAAGCTCAGCAGACGATACCTCCTTCAGCGCTGCAAGCAAATGACGATATGTGGCAGGACTCGAGAGCAGCTTCTGCCACATCCGAACAGAAGGCGGTAGCAGCAGCACCACCAGAAGGCAAAGCTTCCCCCTCAACTCCATTGCAGTCTGTCACTGCAAACCAACCACCTGCGGTGACGGCTGTGTCAAGCTTACCGCCGAAGCCCATGCATAATCACGATGAGATCCAGGCAGGCGTCCCTTCCGGAGCGTTGGTGAATGGCTTCCATGAGCGTAATGTTGCGGATTACAAAGGCAAGGCTGAAGCCGAGAAGTTAAAGGGATGGATTCATATCACTAAGAACGTCTATGAGACCACAGAGAGTCGTCTTGCATCTCTTCCTGAAGCTCCAATTAGATCATCGATTAGCCAACTCCGCGTAAAGCTTGCTCAGTCGGACGCCGCGAGGCTACAGCCTGCTGCGAAAGCTAAACTTGAAGATAAACTTCGCCGGCGTGAGAAGAAAGACAAGTCGAAGAAGAAGAAGGATAAGCTCGCACTTCCCAAGACGACAATTGCCACCAAAATTGCAGCAGCCGCCATGCCAGGAGCGCCTCGGTCAAGTGCTGAAGGATCCGACAGTGAAGATTCCTCTGATTCTTCTGAGGATGAAAGTGGTTCGGATTACGATGGTGATTCTGATCGTGATGATGAGCCATTCCCATTGCCCAAAGAGAAACCGACGAACCCACTAGATGCCATCAGGTACGAAGTAACAGAAGCTGTCTGGGCTACATCCTCAAAGAGGCTGACCCCTGACGCTCTCAAGACACGCTTCTCGGCGTGGCTGGATCATATTCAGCGAGCACGTCGGGATTGGAAGTCGGGCTCTAGTGTGACACAAAAGGCGGAGAAGAAGCAGCTTCTCGAGGACCTTATCAGAATCACCGCAAAGCATGGCCACCACAACTTTGTTGAGAGCATAGACCAGCTCACCCCCTTGGCAAATGTCATCGCTGCATCTGTGACTGAACTAGTCAAAGCGGAGCAGTACGATGACAGCTTGATTGAGGCATTCATACTTCTTTTCCTGAAAATCTCGATCATCAAATGGTCTTTTCTTCTACAAAGCAGGCTCAACAAGCTATTACCGCGTATAGTCAAGAACACTAAGGGCAATCTCAAAGCCGCTGCAGAACTCCTCGTGGGCAAGATCAACAAATCCGAAGCAGCATCTCGAGAGCCAGAGAAGAAGTCTGGGGGGGTTTCTGGTAGTGCAGTGCAGGTGGAAGGCGCATCCGAACTTGGCTTGTCCGTTGCGCCATCAAAGGAGAAAGTAGCAGAGATCAAGAAGCCCGTACACACTGGGATTGATGTAAAGAAACCGCTCGTCAACACCGATGCAAAGAAGCTCCCAGCAGCTGCGTCCAATGCTAAGAAGGCGTTACTAGGATCTGTTCAGAAGAAGGCGGTGGGGAATGTAAACGGAAAGACTGTGACAGGCGCGTCAGTCAAAGTGCCGTCGATAGCTTCCAGTGGATCAAACGAAAGTGTCAGCAGCAAACCCGCCGCTGTTGCCAGTGGTGCAACATCAAAGGAGAAGGAGAAAACTCGCTATGTAGTCACAAAACCACCGTCCATCTTCTCGAGCATATCTGCATCCAAGAAGCCCAGTGCTGCAAGTGCTGTCGCTGCCAAGACTCCAGCGAAGGAACCAAAGCCAGCAGTGAAGCAAGACTCTAAGCCTGAACCTAAACCAGAGCCGAAACCTGCAGCGCCTCGTGCTCCGGTTTTCTCGTTTGCTGAGACTCTGGCTAGCATAGGCAAGCCTAAAGATGAAGAGAAGGTAAAGAAAGACTCTGTGGACAAGAGACCGCCAGAAACGGACGAAGAGCGCAAGAAGCGGCTCCGAAAGGAAGCGAGACGGCATCTTCGAGTGACCTGGCCAACAGATGACAAGCTGTGCCAAATCAAGCTTTTCGATCACGGTCTCGAGGATGAAATCGCGCACGAAGCTGCTGAGATAGCTGACCTTAAGAACGAAGGCCGCGCTCTCAAACGAGAGTATCAAAAGCAGCACAGCAAGATGGACGACTTTGAGCAAGACTTTATAAAGGAAAGTGACGATGTCCTTGATCCGGAGCTTACGGATTTCTCCGACATTGAGGCCTCGCAGAAAACCACCAATATCGAGATCCGCGCTGATGGTGCAAAGCCTGTGGAAAGTCCGGAATCTGCCGAGCAGAAGAAGCGCGAGCAGGGCGTGATGATTGCCGTATATGCGACTGAGACAGATATTCCGTTCAGTCCTAAGGAGCCACCAGCTGACACAACGTGGTCCACCAAAGCACAATACGACTTTGGCGATCCTCCAGTCTGGATCCGCAACAGGTCTGCCGCAGAGATGGAAAGGATGAACAGCATCAAGGCATCGAAGGCGCCAACAAACGTCAGTGACGTTTTGAAGAACTTGAGCCAGTTTTCTCAGGTCCAGAACCCTCAGCCGACTTCCCAGCAAACGTTGGGTAATTCTTACGACCCTTCAGCAGCCATCAGCCTATTCATGAGCATGCAAGGCAACCAACAACAATCGGCAGCTCCAGCATCAGTCACGCCAGCTCCAATGGCACAAGCACCTCCCAGCGGTAATGACTTGAGCAGCATATTGAGCAATCTTGCTGCACTCAACCAGCAGGGCGCACCTCATACGCAGCAACAGGATCAGCAGCAGCAGCAGCAGCAGCAGCCAGCTCCCATGATTCCACAGCAGAGTGCGCAGTCCAACGCCATGCCGGGAGTCGATCCCGATATTCTTGCGTTCCTCAACCAGTACAATTCGGCGGGCACACCGAACACACAACAGCAGCAACAACAGCCAGCACAGCCAGCACAGCAGGCACAAAGCCAGCAGCAATGGGATCAGCCAGCGGGATTCAATCTGCTCAGCCTCTTGGGACAACAGCAGCCTGGAGGCCAGCAACAGGGTGGCGCTGCCCTGACATCGCTGTACGGTGGTGGCGGCCAGTGGTCTCAGCAGCAACAGCAGGACCTTGGCGGTGGCGGCAAGAATAACAAGCGCGGCTACGACGACGAAGGCACGAACGGAATAACAAAGAGAAAGAAGGGCTACCAAGGCGTGCCGGTGGTTCCATGCAAATATTGGAAGCAGGGCAAATGCCACTACGGCGACCAGTGTACTTTTAAGCACGATTGAAGCGATTTTGTTTGGCCAAGAGAACAAAGCGAGGGAGTTATTCAAAAAATGCATGTTGGGCAATAGAGACGGTGGCGGCATTGTTTTTACTTTCTGAAGAGTCTATGGAGGCGTTGCAAGGTTGCAATTTCTTGTTCAGCCTCTTCAGCCTGTGTTCCCAGGAACAACCTGTTATTGGCTTTTGTCTTTGTACTTTTACATTCTTGTAATTTTCAACCACCCAGGCCGCCTTCTCTTCTTCTCCTTCACAATGGCGCTGGGGTGGGGTAACATGGCCTGAACAGCAGGGAAATTGCATGAAACTGGCTCGCAGGACAGATTGCGGGCTCACTTACTAGAGATGGAAAAAAGGGAAATATGCTTGATTGAAGAACGAATGAGGCACAGTGGAGAACCCAAAGGAGCTGGAAGAATAATTGGCTCTTTAGCCCCTAGGAGAAGGAGAGAGAGAACTTGGAGTCAGGCCATGAGAAAAGCCGTCCGCTTAGCGGGATCCTTGATAGATAACGAGAAGTTGATTGATACAAGTTGCAAGAAAAGACCTGATTTGTCAGAATCACTCCACACTCCCACCATTTCTTTGATTAGTTGTTCATGCAGTCACACACTACGTAGTTCGGAACTAGAGCATAGAACGTCGCTGAAGGGGAACAGCAGATCGTCACAGATGAGCACGAATTCTTCTGTACGGCTGTTTACCTGTGTGGGTACCTATCCAGGTAGATAGAACCCCAATTCTCTATGCTCAGCAGCATGGCACCGCTCTATCTACGGGTGAAAGATTTGTCTAGAAGTAGAGGACATTGGCTCAAGTGAACTGCACAGCGGTTGATGAATAGACGGATGGACGGATATCAGAATATCCCCAACAGACAATGCTAGCCAAATCCTGTTTGGCTACCTAGATGTATAGAAAAATTGAATGAATGAAATTGATTTGATTCAATTGGGAAAGAAACCGGCAAAGCCGTTGCTCTCCAGCAACAAAACGAGAAAAAAACGAGAAGAGTCCGTCTCCTTCGTCCCGCTTTCCATTCCCTATTCATGCATTATTTAAAACCGTTAAACCATGACTTGAAAACCCGTGGTCCCAATTCCGCTTAGTCTGTCTCCCTACCGACCGTCACTATCCCCATTTCTATCCTGTTGAAGTTTCGCGGGCCTGCTTTGGCCGGCTGATGATGACGAAGGTGATCACGGTCTCCTTCCACCTTCATTCGTAGGCCTGAATCAGAAGATTGGCTCGATATACACGAAAGCGGGCGTTTGCCATCGGAAGATGGTCTTGCTTGGTGGAGAAAGAACGAAGAATATGAATTTAGGAGCTCAAAGAAAAGAAAAAAAATGCAAATGACCGTGATAATGCCTAGACTACGTGTTCCGACGTTTCGGTCTCCGCAGTCACAGGCAGTGGCAGGTTCCGCTCCGGACTCTGCAGCACCAGCTGCTCATGCCGACGTGCCCGAATGTAATCCGTCACAGCCTTGATGAGAATGATCCAGCCCGCAACCATCAGGACGTACGCAAGCCAGTCGCCAGAGTGGCCCTCAGCGGCTGCGGCTGGGTCTCCACCGTCGCTGTAGATGGCGTCGTTCTGCGGGTCGAAATCGTGCGAGTCCGGGTCTGCAGGTGCTGCGATGCCGTCTTGTGGCGAGCCTTCTCCCTCATTGCCGGCTTTGCGCATCGTGAAGCCGTAGTTGATTAGCGTGACGCCCAGTCCACCTCTTGATCCGTTCCGGGCCGCGTGAGTGGTGTGCAGGAGATATGTAAGGAGGAAACCGACGAGAGGGAAGGCCATGGCGATGATGCCGTTCCATGCGAATGAGAAGAACGATCCGACAGGCAGGCCATCGATGAACACCTCGTCGCTGAGCATGCCTGGTGCGAGCAGAGTTGTCTCCCAGTACGGTGGCGTTGCGTCCGCGGCAGCCTGTTCGTATGACGGTGGCAGCTCCTCCTGTGTGTCACCAGCCTGCGGTTTGGCGTTGAGGTTCGCAAAGACGCCATCATTTGATGGCACAAATCGTCGATCCCCGCCCACGTTGGATGAATTCGCCTGACCTTGCTGTGGCATGAAGGATGGAAGTTCGGTCGGCCGTCTCTGAATGCCAGGAACTGGCTCATCCGCTGTGCCCCCCACATTCCTGACCAGTCGCTGCCTGTCATCCTCCTCATCATCGTCTGAGTCGCCATCGACAGCCTCAAAGGTCTCTGCTAATGCTCGGTCGACCTCATGGTGTCCGGATCGTCGTGAGGGAGAGGGCGGTGATGGGCTGCGGGAGTGAAAGGATGGTGGAGGGGAATTCGGGATGAGTCCTGATGAGTACGAGGTTTGAACATCCGGATCTTCGGTGCCGACCTGATAGAGACTGTTAGTACAGCTATACCATCAATGCATTGTGCTTGCCATGCGACAGCTGTGGATGGGGGACAGGCCCGACGTACCTGTTCGTAGCCCTGCGAGGGCATAATTGCGTGTATCCTTCCGGTTCTGACCACAATCGGTCTGGCAAGGCAAGCGATTTGCTCAACACAATAGTCAAAGAGTGACACCAAAAGCAGATAGAAGAGAGAGAAGGGTGATGAGTAAGTTCAAGTGAGAGGTGACCCTTGTGTTGTAGAGTACAGTAAGGGCGTAACTGTCGGTGGGTATTCTTGTTCAGGTGATGCGCTTGTAGGAAGTGGAGGAAGTCCACTATGATCAGGAGGGAAGCCTTGGGGGGCGAGACACAGCGGTGTTGCATAAGCCTCCCCTGGGGCCGGGGGTCAGGTTACAAGGCGCGCGTGCGGATAAGCCACTGAGCCACGCTGGGCGGAAGCTGCTGGCAGAACGACCACTGACCGGCCCGGAGTTCAGAGACGCTTCTAGCAATGTCACGTGGGCTGGGCCCTAGGCGGCCGCCGCCAGATCACTGGCAGCTACGTACCGGTCCTTAGGTGCAAGCGGGGATCAAGAAGTGAGCGCCCTTCGCTGTATCAAGTGCCCCAAATCGTACCTCGATGTGTACTTGATAGTATAGTCCTCGATACACTGATCTCAATATAAATCTATATGTAGGAAAGTATACTATTCTATCTATTCACTTCTATACTTTATTAAGTAATCAACTATTTATTTCAATGAATTAATAAAATCTTTCATATTAATATATGGAAAGATTAATAGGCGTTCACTTTTTGAATACCGCTCAGGAGCGGATGAGAGATTTAAGGGCCGGCGTGACGTGCTCGATCTGGAGCTAGCATCAGCGCTAGTGTGAGCACACGTGAATTCAGTCGAGCTACCAATGATCTGATCACTGAAGCCGGGAAGCGAGAACTGCGTGTTGACTTACGATGATTGTATTAGCACTTTGACTTTATAGATAACAAAGTAAATGACTTACATAACTTATATCATCCTGCGGATAGTTGTGAGCTGTTTAGCGGGAACGAGCTGAAGAGGTGAATCGACAATTGCCCATGGCACAACGGGGTGTTGATCTGGTCGGTCTCCGGCTGCAAGCGTCCTGACAATACAGCCGTGTTGAACGTACGTGAATTGTTCTCCATCTAGCAAACCCGCCTTCCCAAAGATGAATCAGTTCTCGGATAGACGGTTGCATTTGCGGCGGCGTCATCATTCTCATGAAGGGATCGCTGCTGGTGAGGCAATTTTGGTAGAAACCGATGCGTAACTTGATCTCATCCTCACGACTGAGGGATACGTGCGGAGGAAGCTGGCGGCGAGGCTTATCATCATCCGTATCTGCGCCTGTGGTACAATCCGTCTTGCCACTTGGTGCTTGAGATAGCCTGAGATGCGTGATTTTGTCAAAGTGTCGAATAATAATGGTGGTAGAGAGCCTGGAGGGTAAAGGTTTCTATTGGGCCGCGATTTATAGTTTAGCGGACCGTCATTCCGATCAAAAATGCACCCGTGCTACTAGTGCAAGCAAGCGTGAATTCGGTCGAGCTGCCAATGATTACGTTCTGAACCTCCAGTGCATCCACAGTGTCACTCACCAGCTACACAACACTTGCTGTTATTTTTTGAGGTCTCGCGTGCTGTCGCTGATTTTCTAAATCTATTCTCAGCGACAATGGCAAGTCAGGTAATTTGGAGCCCTTCTAATTCTCTTTACCTGGTCCTAACTATTCACAGAACGTCCTGAAGCAGTTCCAGAAAGCGGTCTCTCTCTGGCCCAAGGACGCTTTGCGACCTCACGCAAACTTCGCCGACGTTCTAGCCAAGCGAGCTGCGAAAAATGCACCCACCGAGCTCGAGACTAATGCCGTCTTCTCCCTGCTCGAGAACAGGTATGCGCGTCAATATCCACTGTCCAGCTCAACATGGAAGCCAGCATCCAATCCACAATACTACGATAACCTAGTCGAGGAGATGAAAGAGGCGCCAAAACGTGGCTGGCTGGCACGATATATCAACAGCTGGAAGGGTGCGGTCCGATGGAAGTGAGAGGATTTGGTTTCTTTCACCAAGAGAAGAGAAGAGAGGGCAAACAAAAGAGTCAAGAAGAGTCAAATTACAAATCTAGGGCATGAACACATGCGACAGCTGTCCTGATTCAAGCCGGCCTGTGACAATCTGCAGTGCTTGATGTTCAAGTCCAGCTTCTGAAACCAAGAGGGTCAAGGTACGATGGAGTTGCATTCATCGCTTTTTGGGCTTCTCAACACGGCGGAACTCATGCTGGCTATTCAAATCCCTTAACGGTTGCTGTCTTCAGGAACTTCGAGGAGATTCTCGCTCATTGACTCAAGCTCCTGGACTTGACGCATTTCTAAAAACGTCACGGCTCGGAATGACCAGTAGGAGACAGCAGCCAGATGCTGTTGAAAGCGTCATCCTACTCACTACGATGGATTGACAGTGGCGATTAGAGTCCAAGGGGATCAGACGACAGAAGCATCATGAGCTTTGCCACACCATACGATCGACCTGGTTGTCTGTTAATCCACGTCCACTGGTTAGCGAGTCGAAATGCGCATATTGACGTATACTTTGACAGAAAACGCAAATTAAATAGTTACGAATGTTCTACTTGGTAATTCAAATGGATTATAGCACAAGCTGGCTATTACTGCCGAAACAATGCGATTTATTACATTCCCTCATCCCAAACAAACTTTCCAGGTCTCTCTGTCATCTGACAGTCTCGAGCCTTTTGAGCCTTCCAAGCCGCCACAAAGTTTCTTTCACCAACCGAGAACGCCGATCTGAATATTTGAGTATGACAAATCGCATTTGTGCCTCCGTCCCTGGGTATATAGCGTGAGGCGCGCCGTGACAAACATAAAATTCATTAAAAACAAAAGGAAATAAAACCCCATTATCCTGCGGCGTGCTGTCATCCAAAAATGGTTCAAATCCAGCCAGGACCGCCCATGGAGACGCGCCACGAGATGCGGTCTCTTCTGATCTTTTCCAGAGGCAACGGCTTGTCTGTGTTCAAGCTCTTGAAAGCGATCTGTGCCCCTTGGTTTGGGGATTCCGGACTGATGGGGCTCACGACGCTGCCAGGTCGGAAGGGTTTGTAGTCCTTCTCAGGCACGGCAGGCACGGCAGACTCTGTATCATGGGGCCAGAGGTTGACACCAACCTCCCAGCTTGGTGGTCTGTTGAGGCGTGCTTTCTCGGAAACAATATCGCGACCATCGAAGTCTTGGAGAGGAAGGTGTAGAAACTCCGATTCGGCGTCGGATTCGCGGTGTTTCCCGTCCCAATGCTCTTTCTCACTGCTGTGTATCGGATCGTATACCTCCTCTTCAGCGGGTTGAACTTCCTTTTCGTCGTGTATTGACGCTGGTGAGGGCTGGCGTCGCTCTTCGCCATCGTCACGCGTTTCTTCAGGATTTCGTGCCTGAACATCTTCTGGACTCTCCCAGCTTCGATCGATAGAAGCTGCACGTGTTGGCTCGGCTTGTGTCGCAGTACCTGTTGTCGCAGTGCCTGTCCTGTTCGACTGACCGTCATGTACTTCTTTCTCTGTTGTAACTTCGTCTCTTACATGGTCGGCTACATCGGCTGACACCGCCGACCGTGTGATACTTGGCTGCCTTCCTGATTCTTCATCCTTCTCCCGTGTATTTCGATGGGGTTGCTCATCAATGTCGGACGCTGGCTCTGGAGACACATCGCGCGCCACAGCGTTATTGTTGAGGATTTGCTCTTCCTGCCGGTCCTGACCCTGCTGGGCTTCCTCCACTTTTGATAGTGACGAGTTGGAGTTCTTGCTTTCTTTTCGCTTCCTCAGACTTGATGGAACCAAGGATGAAGAAACAGCACGAGCGGCCAACGGCCTCAAACACGGGAGACAAGCTAAAGGAGGAACAATGTGTCAGCTACCACAAGTGAATCTACCCAGCCAGATTTCTTACCTGATACGATGGCCATATTGATCTCCACTCCCGTCCACAGGCCACAGTCGACGAAGGTCCAGGTGATGTTCAGAGCAGCAATGGAAGTGGTGTCCAAGTCCAGGAGCGCCTTCAATCGCACGCAGGAGATGATGGTAACGAATGCTCCGCTGACGAAGACGGCCGACAACAGCAACTTGGTTTTTCGGGACAGTTGCAGATTCCAGCACTTGTACAGCGACAGTGACAACAGAGCTGCGTTGAGAAGGATTTCGACAATAGCGCCACCGAGGAAGAGCTTTTTGAGGTCGACAGTGCAGTGCGTTGGATCCAGGCGGTTCCAGAAACCGTCCAGCGGTTGACACTCAAGGCAGACGACGATTGTCTAAGGAGAGTCAGTATTAATGATGGACCTTTCGATGACACTGAGAGTGCTCACAGTTGACAGCAGCAACAAAAAGCGCAAAGCTCCCAGTATGGAGCAGTAGATTCTGGATGTTCTGCCGGGAAAGATGCGAAGATAGAGCAGGATGATTGAGAAGTAGACAAAGGTGAGTTGGAAATTATAGACAAACTGAGCGATCCAGATGACGGTGAAGGAGATGCGTAGTTTGCGTGAGGTGACTCCGCCGATATATTCTCCAAGACCGTAGCTCATCCACCACCAGAAGATGCCATACACTAGCGCGGAGAGAGACAAGGCTGGTATGAGCAACCAATCGTCCCACCAAACCTTTGCCTTTGAATAATATCTGCAAAAGAAGCGAAGGGTGAGTGCAATGACAGCGAGGAAGAAAGTGATGGTCTGTGATGCGATCAGTTCGGGCCTCTGGTTTCCACGGCCGTTGATCTCGAGCAGCACAGAGTCTGGATTCAACGGCATTCTGATAGCAAAGGGAGCCGCCCACTTAAGACGCAGACGGTTTCGCGGATTGCCGATGAGGCAGATGTCACTGCCACCCTCGCAGTCGCTTCCCTCTGGCGAGATCAGCGAAGGCTAATGATAATGCCTCGATAAAAGGGCCGCCGATGGGGGGTTCCCAGCGTGAGATCAGCATTCTGGATGACCATATAAGGTACGCATCTGCAGAGAGACAAAACACAGGGAAACGCCACATTTCTTGAGCCTGGCTGCCATTTTGGGGCTAGGATCAACAAACGAGACGGCGCGGTCTCTCTCTCCAGGTTGGATGTAGATTCCTTGATCCACGAGCGGCACAGACATAGGCCTTTTTGGCCAAAGCCAGGGAAAGATTGCGCATCACCCAGCGAGACTCGTCGATCAGCGGCGGCACGAGACATGGGCAGCGGGTCGGCACGCAGGTTTGAGGAAGAGGAAACCCTGTAAATGAGATGATCAACAGACGGCTTGGGTTAGACCACCTCTAGTAAAAGAGGGTGTGTGTGTGGGAGTGGCAACGAGTTGGCCCAAGCAAAGACATTGCAGTGCTATACCGCAGTGGACAGTCAGAAGCGTTCTGAAATCAGACGATTTGCGAGACAATTGCAGGTTAGCATGTGCAGTTGAAAGGACGGGGAATTGGGGCCAAAGGGTTAACGCCTTTGTTGGACGTTGCAGGGAGACCCTTGCGATGGTGGTGACATCGCGCGCCCATCGTGCAGAAGGGTGTTCACACCATTCCCAGTCTTCAAACCGCCACAGACGCACGCGGACAGCAGCTTTAAAAATCTTTGGAAAAAGAGCAGCAAGTTGGAATTCATTTGGAATTTTGAAGACCTCATCTACGCTGGCAGGATATGGAAAATCCGTGATGTGTCTTGACTCTGTTTGACGCACTGAGTGTACTAGTTAAAACCGACATCTGGGAGGAAGCGGATGTGGGTTTTGCGGGCTGGTTCGAAACGGGGCCTCTAAGGATTGATAACGTTGAGAAGATCGGCGCTTTTGGTGCCGTAAACTAATCAGCGCTAAAGAGCAAAGACCCCTCACCAAAGAGGTCCGTTTCTCTTGCTCTTCGAATATTTCCAAGACCTTCAAGCTTCGCAACCCAAATTGTCAGGATAACAGTGTTCCACGGCACTGAGACAAGTATACCTTTGTGATAGAGTTTGACCTATTGTTTCTAGTAAATATCAGTTAGGACCGTGAAACAGAGATATAATGTCTCACAATGTCTCAGCCTCGAGGCAGATGGACAGAGCAAGAGCTTTTGCTAGCCGACGAGACAGCCGGTCTGGCAATGAGCAGGCTATCAAAAGCAGGTAGAGAATGCAAGTCGGAGCTCGTCATATACAAAAAAATAATAATAAAATCGAAGCCAGGATGCAAGCTGCTTGTCAATCAACACTGCCTGCTGTTTGAAATGTCCTTTTCTTGGCAGGAGCTGGTACAGTATTGACCTTGTTCAATTTTGTTCCAGATCACGTGCTTTGGTCCCTGCTAACCGCAATATCCAGTCGCTGGTAAACTTGAGATATTTTGAAGATACTCGAGCTTTTCTGCGTACTTTTAGATGGAACCGTTAGGCGACTTGTCAGATGTCATTGAAAGCAATTATACAAAGGGTATAGGCTTCTTATTCACGGCCATCAATCATCCCGACGATGTTGGTGCCACAAAATGAATTTTTAGATATGTTTTGCATTTATATATGCGGACGTCGCTCATATTAAGCAGCAGAACCACCAGAGCAAATGCAGAGGTTTGTAAACCAGCCACTCACTCTTTGTTCTTCCATTTTCTGCTGAGGTCTCATGAACTCATTTGCGCAATTGCGGCGTCTTCCAAAGCATGCTCCGTGGATTCGCTACTGAGACCATCTAAAGAGTAAGAACCTTCACCCTGGCCAAACAACAACCGTGCGATACTTGCTCTCTACGAAGTAAATTTGACACCTCCAACGACCAAACGTTTACTGTAGCAATTCCGTCAGCAACCAGACGTCGCTTGCGACGCAGTAAACGCAACCATACGTATACTTAGGTAAGCCGGAGGCCGAGGACGGTGATATGCTGACGGGCTTAGCCCCGTTTCAGATGACACCTTCGCCGCAACTCAGCCCTCTGCTTCAGCGACCGCAAAGGGCGAAAATCACCGACAACGTGTCGAGGATGATGCTGCACCCAATCAACAGCGTCTTGACAGTATCGTGGGCCTGTCCTTGGTCATGGCATACGGGTTGACCTTGCCCTTTCAAGGTGGGATGGAGAGTGCACGCCGGTAATGCAAGGTCGAGGCTTATATCATCTGCCACCGTCCTTTTTGCCTTGCATTTCACGCAGCTTGGAATGTGTTTTCTCCTCTTCTTCACTATGAAAAGTTCCGGTAGGGATCGCTGTTTAACTTATTGATGCTTGATAGATATTGTTTGTGGACGTAGTTCGTATCTTTTTTTCTGTTTTTGCAAACTTCGAACCTTTCGACAAGGATTTCAGTATTGCACAGTTATCGTATACAGTATCAACCACCAGCTTTTTTTTCTCTGCTCTTCAACCTTGCTACAGCGTTCGAATTTCTACGACAATCCGCACCGATTATCAAACTCGCGCCAAAGGAAACAAATCAGAGCTCACCAAGCAGCCCAGAAAGCGACGAGAGCGGTGTGATGTACAGCCTCTTCCCGGCTGCTGATCAGAGATCAACAAGCGTCTCGAGTCGAGGCACCGAAGCACACGAGCCGCAGCAGCAACAGCAGCAGCAGCAGCAGCCAGTTCAAGGGACACAGGCAGCAGCTCCCGAACCCATCCCACAGCAGCAGCGCTTTCCAGCCGGCCCGTCACGCCCACGACACGGTGCGCAGGAGTCAGCAGACTCAGTACTCGACTTCAAATCCAACATGCAGCCGGAGCCGGCAATGGCGCGGAAACATCGCGGGCCAGACCTGGAGGCTGGATCGATGGTATGGCAGACACAGAAGCAGCGCAGCACGACGGGAATGAAGGCTCTGCTGACGGCGGCAACCATCTTGGTTTCACTTGGGATCACGGCAGGCGTGATCACGCTGCTGTTCTATCTCAACAGTTTCGGGGGCTCGCTGGGTTGATAACGCGTGTGATCTGTGGGAAGTGACGGCGTGGAAATGGCGCCTCTACGCAGAATTGATGCTGGGCTACTTCGTCGCCACTTCGCGTCGGTCTGTTCATGATACGACGTGAGTTTGGCGAGCCGAACAACGCCTTGTTCGTGCCGACAGCTATACAAGAGGCTTCATTTTTTGGGCCCAACTCTTGCATTAAGCGAGGCTGAAGCATCCGTGATGATTGAAATTGGACAGACGGCTGACTGAAAGTGGAGTCAGGGAATGACGAAGTGAAGACAACGGACATGGGAATGGTTATCTGCACTGAGTGAAGGCTCCTTGAGAACAGTCCAACAGATTGGACACGACCGATCATCTGTACATGAATTGACGATTGAACGGCCAATAGCTCAACATGATTAGACACCTAAGCATATCCAATATCATGCATCTCGATTGACTAAACAGATTGATAATCAGAAAGAAAGATATAATTCGAGTCATACACAAGATAGAAAAATCGAGAACGATATGGCTCACAATAGAGGCACCCTACTGCCTGCCTAACTTGGAAACCAGAATTGAGTGTTGGCGTGATCTGTTGAGATCGTGACTTTTCTAGACTCATTTCAAAATTGAATATGCGCATGTCTGACCTGCGACGGACAGGATAGGTGCGTGTACCTTGCATACGCATCTGAACCTCGCATCTGCTGATTCAGTTTAACTAGACTGCAAGCGGCACACAACCTCGCGACGCCGCTATAGACTTTTCCGTCTCGATGCTGAGCCGATAAGCATTTTCTGGGTTGATTCTACAGATCATAAAATAAGCATTGTGGCGAATAAGAATGGAAAAAGTCACGTGGATATTGTTCAAATGTCGCCACCAACCACATGGCAGGAAAGCTTTGCCTTCAGGTCCCGGAGATCAGAGAGAAAGAGTAATGCCTTACTCTTCAAGTTTTTTTTGGTGAACATTCCGTTTCAAGACTGCAACAAGATCACACTAGAATAAATTAGGACATGTTTGATCCAAGACCAGTAGAAGTGACGCAGCGTGTCATGAGTTCAAGGCCGTGGGTTTGAATCCTACGGAGTACCGATGGCCGTGTGTCATGTTGGATTTCTCAATCTCGATGCAGATCCTGCGATCATATAGTCACGTGATTCCATGATCGCTGACAACTACATCATCGCGCTCAGGCCGTGGGGATACAAATGACGGGTAGCGACCTACCTCTGGTACTCAGGCTTCTTTGGCACGACAACCTGCATCAATTTTCGATTCATCGTGTCAGCTTCCCAGTAAGAAGTCAGACCCTTGCCCTTTTGCCTCGCCTTTTGCTCGGACGTACGCCTTCCTGCCCAGCAGTTTGCAAGGGTCTCGGAAACGACAATCGCGATGTCAAACGATCGCCGGATCCGGTTCGCTTAGTCATCCCGCCCATGGATCGGCAGCTTGAAGCCGCATCGACACACAGCATCTTCAATCCATATAAGCGATCGTGATCTGCCTCATTCGGAGAACCATCTCGCCAACTTCTTTCTCTCGTGTCCCCTAGACGCGTTGCTTGGGTGCCTATGGGGCTCTGACCGTGTCTGCGGCTGCCTGCCGTGGTATTTCCATCGGAGATGTACCTGTGCCTCTAAGGAAAAGGGATTGGGCTTCGACGTCCCAACGCGCGCGAGCCGAAGTTTGCTACGGAAGATTGCATATCCGAACACGGTCGTAGCAATAGCGTAGCTGGCTGATGGCACCCCAACTAGTCGAGAAGAGATCGGGTATGGGTTTGATTTCGCGCCTGTTTGTGATCCACTCAAAACTGGCAACAAGTCGCAAAGGAAGTGTCGAGCAGTCTTGGAAAATGATTTCCAAGTAAGGCAAAACCCGGACACTTTTTTTTTAAAAAAAAACTCCCATTGCGCTGGAGCAGCAAGTAGAGAGATCTGCAGTGTCAAAGCGAGTATGAGAACACTGGAAAGGGCAAAGTGCAGGAACCTTCCTGCGGTAGCTTGAAAATAAGTTCAGTGACGGCATTGCCGGCCTTACCTTGCGGCATCTTGATGATCTACGTTGCTGCTCGGTACAGCGTATGCATGCAGACGGCACCTACCCGTCCTGGAGGCTTGACTCACCTGTTGAAAGTGCTCGCCCTCATTGATGGCAAATACATCTAATCAAACATGACGGAAAGTGTTGCGGCTACTTGCCTCTAGTGGCTGCACTCAGTGGGGATCCCCCGGGTTGCTCAACACCGTTGCGCCTGGCAGCCGCTAAGCTGCATCGTCGATGGCACGCTTTGAGGCTTGAAGCCACAAAGCATGGGCTGATCACCGCCCACTGAGTTCCTGGTTAGGTAACTTCGGTGGCCGATAAGGCGACGCCAGTTGCAATGACGCGGACCATCCTCCGCTGGAGCTTCACTCGTGATGCTGTGACATCTGTATCCAGTGACATCGCCGATCCGGATCCTCAAGGTACAAGGTCCTCCCTGCTGGCAAGACCAACTGCTGCGTAGCGTCTGTGACAGCCAGTTCCGCTACACACTCGCAGTCGCCCAGCTGAGTTGATCGGTCTGCAAAGGACCACTTCTTCGAGCTCTGACGACACAGGCTCGGACGTTCCTCCTGCGTATCACGTTCCTTTGTAGTGTAACGATTCAAAGTAAGATCGCGAGCTTGTTGTCATGGTCTGCGACTTTTTGGAGGGCCATCATGTCGATTGATTTTCCTAAGGGATGATGCGTAGTATTCGTGGCCTTGTATGACGAAAGCTTGTTGCCGTGGAATTCCCATTGATCCGAGGTCTGAAGCGAAGAGGTTAAGAAATTTGGTGAGTTACTTTTGCTGACATGCTCATCACTCAATTTTTTTTTTTTTTTTTTTTTTTTTTTTTTTTTTTTTTTTTTTGGTTATTGGAAACCAGGGGCAGGGATGGTAATTCTGGCTGGAAAAAGGTAGGGCCGGATAGAAAAGCTGTGCCTGTCACAGTGTCACCAACTAGCCTGAACTCGACTGAGCTGATCACGATGCGGCAAGGGCATCTCGAGAAGAGAGCGCCGAACTGAAATTGGTTGGGAGGCTAGAACGGCGTGGACAGTCCAGACGTCGGGAGCTAAATTTGACATCAGCCGAAAGTTTACAGACGCTGAGACAGGCGCGAGCCGAAGCACAAGTCACCAGCTCAGCTATCAGATATGAACGGCTGGGACCTGGACCGAACTGAACCAGGAAGTTAGACTCAAAAGATTGCCAGTGGTGACAGGCACTGCGTGCATGCTGCCAGATAGAAGTCTGCGATTCTTCCTTGTGGGGGGGGAACAGCCACTGGCAGGTGAGTCTTTCGGTTGAAGATGTTTTTGGGGGGGGGGGGTTATAGGTGGAGCAGTGGGTTTACACGGGCGACGTACCTGTACCCCTCGCCTCCCCGGGCGGCTGGGTGCCCGCTAGAACTAAAGAATAGGTCAGTCTCATGGGGCTGTCCGCCGTCGACGGCAGCGGCTACCAGCCTCCGGAGTTTGGAACAGCACACTCTTCTTCTTCTTCTTCTTCCTTTGCTGTTTGCCGGCCTGAGCTTTTTCCTGCCCACGGTCCAGACCCTGGGCTTGGCACAGAGCCGGATGTGAGTCCACACGATGATGCTCGATCTGCAGGACGCTCCCTGGCCCTGGAGATCGAGCATTTCTGCGTGCGCAATCAGAACTTGCCTTTTCTTCCTCTTTCCTGTCTGCTTTTGCTCGCCCACCCCAGCAGGCGAATTGCTGTATTTTTTGCAAGGGGAACATCTGGGAAGGCCAGTAGCGAGCAAATCATGGCCAGGGCTACCGATTGCTCCTGCCATTTTGCTGCCCTCCCTCGATGTCGCCGCCGTCGCCGCTGTCAGTGCTCCCACTGCCGTGATCTGCCCTGAGCATCAACATCGACGAAAACCAAGAGCTGACAGATCGGTCATCTGGAATTTCCTCTCGATGCGATCTCCACGCCCTTTACAGCCCTCATTGACCCGTAAATCTTCCTATAGACGAACCTCCCTTCGTTACTGCCTACTCTCCATCTTCCCCATTTCCCAGCGGAAGCAAGTCTCATATTCAAGTTTTTGGTGACCCCTCCTCTTCAAGCTGAGCTATCGCCATCCTCGATCGCCACAACCTTGACGCCGTCAAAAAATTAATCTTACTTTCTTGGGTTTCCAGTATCTCAGATCTTGCCTGACGATCTGATACTCAACCATAACCGCCACCACATCGAGACCACGTGAGAGAGACACGTCTTGTTATCATCCCGTCCACTCGCGTATAGTCTCTCGTCTTCATCTTTGTCGGAAGTAACCAGACCAAACCCACTTTCGACTAGTCGCCAACACAGCCAGCATCTCAACATCGAATTTTCAAACAACACGATACCTTCGCTGTCCCTGCAGTCCCTTCCATCCTGGCCTTTCACTGATAAAAAGTGGTTCCGCCATACACCGATCTCCAGGTCATCCGTGCCATCGCCAGGAACCGGAGAGCATCTAGGCACCTGAGTCGAGACGAGCATCGTCATCCGCACGGGTTGAGGTTCGGCAGGCCCCTTGTCCGGCAGTGCCACCCTTAGCTTGCCTAGCAGATGGGCTGGCCGTCTGTAGATACAGATGCAGACATCTTCTTCCAATGCTGCGAACTCTGTCGCCCCCATGCGTCCAACTGCATCCCAGACGGGATCCCAATCTTCCACCAACCGACCGCCCGCCTCCTATTTCGGTCGACCAGCTCCGGAGTCTGTGAGCAGATCAGAAGCTGGAGTCAGCGTCGACCTCAGCGCCGCATCGAACACAGCAGCGGCTGGTGAGGATCCGATGGAGATACACCCTCACCAGCAGGGCAGCATCGCCTCCGGCGTTGCAGAGCCCAACAAGCCCGATTTGCGAGCCAAGTCCAAGGAGGCCGAGGAATGGTTCCAAGCTGCGAATCGAAATGCGAGCACGCGAGGCAACGTCTCCTTTGTGGATGGTGAGTCTCGCTACTACCCTTTCTCCCTTGCTCTGGCGAATGATCGATGAAAATATCGTGAAAAGTACTGATAAGAGAACTGCAAACAGATGACCCGCCCTTCCACCTGCCATCCCATCTTCCAAATGACTTTCCGGTCATGCAGCTGCAACAGCAGCAGCAACAACAACAACAGCGACAGCAACAACAGCAGTCGCAACATCACCACCTCCCTGTCCGAACCAACTCCAGCCTCCCACTGTCCTCCTTCCCTCACTTGCAGTCTCTCCAGTCCAGTGGAAGCGAGGAGTTCAGATCAGTCATCGACGATTTGACGGTAGAGAACAAGAAGCTCAAGAAGGAGAACCGGCAGCTCAAGAGGCAGCACGCCACACACACGCACCCGGACAAGCTCTTCGAGGTCCGCATGCATGGTCTGGAGCCCACGGAGAAGAAGAAGCTGATGCAAATGCTTCGCGAGTTCAACGAGTCCCTGTCCCACGGCCGTGGCCAGCCGGCTAGGCAGTCCAAGGCGAAGAAGAGCTCCAACGTCGGCAGCAACAAGCCGTCATCGTCGTCGACGCTGCACAGCAACTCCAACAACCCGGTCGACTCCGCCTACGCTTCAGGCTCGACATCAGGCAACGCATCAGGCAACGCATCAGGCTCCCAACCTGCCGAGAGCCGCACTGCAGTCGCATCCGAGTCGACACCCCGCAGTCGGCGACCCGACAGAGATCAAAACGTTCGCTCGTACCTGATGAACATGAGCAAGGCTCTCCTACCAAAGCAGCCGGCGGTCATGACCGAAGCCGCCAGGAAGAAGCTGGTGGTCAAGAAGTTGGAACAGCTGTTCACCGGGAAACCAGGCACGGGAAAGAAGAACAGTCAGTCCCACCAGCAACAGCAGGTGAGCACGGAGGCAGCCAACGAGAACAGGCTGCAGACCGAAGCCGGGGGGCGTACGGTCCCTGACGAGGGATCTCGTGAGTCGAACATCCTTCCTACCGACGCCGACGTCAGCACTCTGGTGCATGAGAGCAGCAACGTCAGCAGCAACAACAACAACCTGTCAACAGACCCGCCTTCTGGTAAGCCGTCGCCGTTATCTGGACGTTTGCCTGATCAGCGACCAACAAGGCCACTCGATCTCGACGCTTCTCGGGCTCAAAACCCGGCGGAGAACATGGCATACATCCGTCACCTCGGCTTCCGAGATTCCAACCTCCAAGGCCTTGCCGCAGTTCAGCCCGGAGCCGAAGGTCCCTGGGTGCCGCTCAACCTCCTCATGAACCTTGCTCAGCTCCACACTGTCAACGTCACGCCAGATCTGGTCAGAGATGGTATCAAGGAGTTCAGCGGCAAGTTCGAAGTCTCCTCGGACGGAAGCAAGCTCCGGTGGAAGGGTGGGCTTGAAGGTACCCGAATGAGCGGTGAGTCCAGCAGCTCCGCCAACAGCAAGGAGAACAGCCCGAACGACGGCACACAGGAGGTGAGCGGCGGGCGCAACAGCCCATCGCGAAGTCGCAGCAGCAAGCCCTCGACATCAGAACAGACCACAGGGGGAGCCATGAAGAGCAGCGGCGGTACATATCCCTCTGCAGCCAAGACCAGCTCGCGGGATGTGAGCGCCAGCACAGGTCCAACATCAAACACCATGCCGAGCAACAAACGGCCCGTCTTTCTTGGAACCATGTCGCGAGCGGACAGCTTCAGCTATCAGCCCATCTTTCTGCACGGTGCAGGGGCTGAAGAGGAGAACGATTACTTCCTTGATGAAAACGACTCTCTCATGTCTTCAGCCATGCGGGAGGATACGACGGGGTCCAGTAGCGGGCAGCGATCCAGGCGACCGCAAGCAACGGGCAGGGAGGAGGGAGCCGTTATCTTCTACCATCGCGCGCGCTTCTGCACTGACCTCTCTGGCGACCATGAGATAACGCCGGTCAACACGACGCAGTACACGCGAGCCGGCAATGGCCAAGTTGGTGCGATTCCTGGCCTGGGTCAGACACCATCTGAGATGAAGGGCCTCATAAGCGCCGACGAGAGCGCTCGCCGTAACGCCTCACTGGATGTGATCGACGGACCGCCAATTCAGATGGAAGAATCACCGAATCCGCCGGCTCAGGCGAATAAAGTCGAGCTGACGAATCCAGTTGCACTCGTCGTGACGGGTATTGGAGACTCGATCCCATCAGACAACATGGCTTTCTGGCCAAAATACAGGCAGCTGGTGCGCAGGCGGACCAAGCCTCTTTTGAGCCCGAGCCGCAAGTTTATTCGCAAGCGACTGCTCGGTCACAACATGATCAATCGTTTGCCGAGTTGTGACAAGATGGAGGTGGTATTGCAGCCTGCTGGATGTATCAAGAGAGATCTCCCGCCGTCTGAGCTGCCATCACCAGGATTTCTCAACCAATGGAGCAGCAGCGAAAGTGCAGACGGCTGGAGCGATGAGGAAGGCGACGAGGAAAGCAAGTCCGACGTCGACGACAGTGGAGAGGTTGCAGCCATCTTGCCGGCGCTGGCAAACACAGCGTTCGACTCCCATTCTGGTGCTCCGGACGACAGTGGCGCCGAGCAGGATGATGAAGCCGACGAGATGGAGGAAGATGACGACAGCGATGGCGAGATTGACATGCTCGCGTATGAGCGACAGCAGAACGCCGACGAGATTGAGCGGCGTGAGCGTGAGTGGGAGGAGCAGCAGCAGCAGGCCAACGAGGCCGAATTCGGAAATGACGACGAGGAAGGAAAGAGGAGCAGTGCTGCCACCGTTGGTGACAGAAGCTTCCTGAGCGATGAGGGTGACATGAGTCCCAGCCGCGCCTCTGCTGGGGCAGTAGCTGGGCAGAAGCGAGAGAGAGAGGAGCCGGTGCCTCCAGAGAACAGTCCAGCAAAGCGGCTGGAGAGCAGTCGAAACCGAAGTGGAAGGAAGTGAAAGGAAGTGAGACGATTTGAACGAACGATGGGAAACGATGCATGAAATATTGACGGAACGAGTTCTGGATTTGGGGGTCTCGGTTCTCAAAGTACAAAGTCAGCAGAGACTAAGGTTTTTCAACTTCTCTTACCTTACTGTTTAGCATTTGCATCTATCAAGGGCGTTTGGGTGGTCCGGCATCAAGAGACGGGAACTGGTATCTGCATTGGTGTGATAAGGTTGATCTGGGACAAATGGGAAATGATACCCCGAATTTGTAGCATTGTTAGGAATTTGCAGAAATTTGATGGCTTATCACGATTCGCTAGCCACTTCAATATCATCCACCTTGGTGATTTATCAATAACAAAAGTGCAGCACACGACGACAGAGCTTTTGTGAATCTCATGATTCGTAGCTGTTGTAGCAGTACACCATGTTGCTGGATGTTGTAACGGTGATAACGAAGTGATAAGTCTTGTAGCATCGACATTTGATTTAGAGACTCAAAGCACATTTTTGCCACTCTCGGCTGGTGTGGAGTCGTGGGGGCAAGATCAGCCGGGAGCGTCGATAGTAACCGAGGAATTTACTCCAAGCTCGGCTACGATGATTGATCTGCGTAGTACTAGAGACGCAGAGGAGGCCAAACAGGTGTCAGATCTGATGAGAGTAGATGCTAGAAATGAGAAGAGATGAAGATGCAAGCGGGTGGTTGACATGGAGTAGAGAATTAATGAGAGGGCACAGTGAGAGTCGAAACACAATCAAGAACGGAGTGAAGAGGAGGGTGAAGGTCTGATTTGTGGAAAACCAGCATCCCGGAGAGACAGACAAGATGGCGAAATAACAGAAGAGGGTCGAAGAGATGAAAGGCAAGGTCAAGCATGGGGTTGACACGAAAGGAAGGAGAAGACGATTTCTCATAATGCTAGAGGATGGGAAACCCCATTTCCGCACTCTGCCTCTTCTTGCTCGTGCCCTGGGGGGGGGGGGGGGGTCCCTGAGCCAACTATGCTTATTAGATTAGGGAAAGGGTCCAGTTGGCGGACCCGCGTGGTCTTGCCCGTTGGCGCGCAGGAACGGCATTATTGACCGAAGCGAAACCCAGATCTGGTGGGAACTACGGGCCAGTGGGTCGCGAAAGTAAATCTGGCTTTTGCTTCGACTCCGGTCTCGAATTGGCTCTTACTATTGGACACCTGGGTGCTCCTCCTGTCTCGGTGCTGAACTTGTGCGAAGCAAGGAAATTCACGACAAGCTTTTCGCCGAGGAGAGTCCAAAATTGTACCAGGATATAGAAAAGAACTGACTCATGCGGTGGAACTTTGGGACAGCAGAGCAGGCTTTAACGAGCATGAGCCGGATTGGGGAAGACCACGGGGACCCTGTGAACCTTTTTGGGTAGGGGAGCTTAGGGTGGTGGTGTGCCTCCAGCTGGGCTGGTGGGGAGGACGAAGAGAGGGGCTCGGCAGCACCGGTGAGGCTGCCGGCACGACAAGAAACAGAACGAGAGACAAACGCGAATTCTGGAGATGAGGTCGGCTGCGTAGCTTTGACAACACTTAGAACTAAACTCGCCGAAAAGGGAGGATAGCTTTGTTGACATGGGCTTATCTCTACCGTGTCAGCTCCCCCTAAAGCAGCCCTATTGCGCCACTATACTCATCTTAGCCCATTTTCGTGCTTGGGGTTTTGGTCCGTTCGGGCGTGTTGCGATCTCTCCCGCTAGATGGTTAGCTTGGGGGCGTTCGTGGGAGGAGCCTTCATCGCACGTGATCTGATCCTCGTTAATGAGGAGACATCTATCTCCAACCATAGTCACGTGAGCTGACTGAGGCTCGTCGCGGAGATTCTTCCCGAACTCCCACTAAGATTTTCCCCATTGCCGACACGCATCGCCGGGCTGTCGCCCAGTCAGTGCCGCAGACAGCATCCGAGAGAGGGCATCGTTGGTAAACGCTATGCTAAGCGGGATACCGACGGCTCAGAGCTAACAACTATGACGGACATTCAGTGATCGGTTGTTCTTGATGGCACGTATGAACAAATGCTGCAAAGCTGATGCCAGCTTCTGGTTAGAAATGAACCCGTGTGCGCAGTGCTTTCCTCCACCATCTCTTTTGTCCATTGAACAGTTTGTTGCTATACTTTCTTTCTGTATGTGAGAAGCTGTTGCGTAGAAAAGTTGTGGCCCTGAATTAGAAAATCATGACAGGATCAGCATCATGGATGTTGAGAAGGGGTGTAGCAGCGATCGGTGGTACTCAGGCGAGATCAAGCTGCAGCTTCCAAGTCCGTACCTACTGCTAAAGAATCGCTCGAGAAATCGGCCATAATCAAGCTGACAAGATGCAGGCTCTGATATCTTCAGCCCCGACTTGCCGTCTTTTCTCCTCCAGCAGCGTCCGCCGACGGATTGACAAGGTTGTTTCCTCTGCCCGGGAAGCTGTTGCAGGTATAAGATCGGACACAACGGTCCTCTGTGGAGGGTTTGGTCTATCCGGCGTTCCTGATACACTCATACACGCAATCAGGTCCAACCCGTCAATCACAGGACTCACTGCAGTGTCGAACAATGCCGGCGTTGAGGGCCAAGGCTTGGGTCTCCTCCTCGCGTCAAAGCAGATCCGCAAGACGATCTCATCTTACATCGGCGACCACAAGGTATTCAACGCAATGTACCTCTCGGGCGAGCTCGAAGTGGAACTCACCCCACAAGGCACTCTGGCTGAACGATGTCGAGCCGGAGGAGCCGGGATCCCGGCATTCTACACTCCAGCTGCTTTTGGGACAGTGGTACAGACTGGCGAGCTGCCCGTGGTGCACAACTCAGATGGCACAATCAAGACGTTCAGCCAGCCCAAGGATGTGCGAGTGTTTGATGGGAGGCAGTACGTGCTCGAGGAATCGATCAAAGGCGACCATGCGCTGATCAAAGCATGGAAGGCGGACCGGCTAGGCAACGCCGTATTCCGATTAGCAGCCCAGAACTTCAACGGGGCAATGGCCCGCAACGCAGCCTGCACCATCGTCGAGGCCGAGCACATTGTCGAGCCGGGCGAGATTGAGCCAGAGCAGGTGCATCTACCCGGCATCTACGTGAAGAGGGTAGTGCAAAGTACTGCACCCAAGCTGATCGAAAAGACCACGCTCGCACCGCCGCCAACAGCAGAAGCAGCACACGAGAAGAACGACATGAGCAAAACACTCGGCACCGGCGAGACGGCGAGCAAGCGCGAACGCATCGTGCGACGGGCAGCCAGAGAGTTCCAGAACGGCATGTACGCGAACCTAGGCATTGGGATGCCCATGCTCGCGCCCTCCTTCGTCGACCCCTCTGTCTCCGTCATTCTCCAATCCGAGAACGGGATCCTCGGCCTCGGGCCATACCCACAGCCGGGGCACGAGGACGCAGACCTGATCAACGCCGGAAAGGAGACGGTCACGCTGCAAGCCGGCGCCTCGACTTTTGGCTCCGACGAGTCCTTCGGCATGATCCGGAGTGGTCGCATCGACCTGACCATCCTGGGCGCCATGCAGGTCTCTGGGTTCGGGGATCTGGCCAACTGGGCGCTGCCGGGCCGCATCAAGGGCTTTGGCGGCGCCATGGACCTGGTCAGTAACCCGGCTCAAACCCGCGTCGTGGTCACGATGGAGCATACGGACCGGAAAGGCAGGCCGAAGATTCTGAAGCAGTGTGAGTTTCCGCTGACGGGTCGCCGATGCGTCAGCAGGATCATTACGGAGCTCGCGGTGTTTGATGTCGATTTTGCGAGAGGACTGACGCTGATCGAGATTGCGGATGGCGTCACTGTGGATGAGGTCAGGGCAAAGACCGAGGCTGAGTTTGTGGTGAGTGATGGTTTGAAGCCGATGCAGGTGTAGATGGAATGGATTGAAGTTTTTGGTTGATTACAAGAATATTTGCGAATGAGTGTGAGATACGAATGTAAGCAGTTTGCTTGTTTGGTCTTCGATTCTGCCATGGTTGTTCTTGTACACCTCCAAAATGGGAGCCTACAATAGCAATTTGTCTTCTACTACAATGCCTCCTACTGCCCTTTTCACTACGTGTGTCTTCCTGTCTTCTCTTGAGCATTATCTCATATCTTTGAACCTCTCCTGACCTCCACGGGTCTTCTGCACCCTCACTTTTGCTACTAGAAACCCCCAGAAACCTTCTTCCGTCTCAAATTTGAACACGAACTCTCCTCAAATTCAAATTCCGTTTCGTCTGATAGTAACGCAGTACTTAAAGACTCGCTTGAGACATTTAGTACTGTCTCTTATCGCTCATTTCTCTTCACGGAATATCTGCGCTCCACCAAAAAAACACCTGACACAAGTGACGCGGTCGTGCGGTAAGATGGTAGTCTCATACTGTTTTTCGAGTTCTCAAATCGCTCTCAGTGCCAAGATTGGAAAAGAATATATGCATACTACGGTACTGAAGACGGCTACATCGGCGTTGGCGATTGCTGTGAGGATAGCTAATTACTTGATGAAGAGCTGCTTGTTGTTCTGAATGTTTGGTTTGGTGGACGAACTTTTGGGTGCTTGATCGCGTGAGTTGGAACGAGAAGCATCACCCGAGATGGTGAACAAAGCAGGTCGAAACCATGCAATGTGGTATCATGGCCTGGTATTGGTGAGTTTGGAACGCATTTGTAGCACAAGGGCGTCCTACACAGATGATTTACAACGCTGTGAAAGCCAATTGTGTAGCCAGTCGTGTTTGACAGCTTCGGCATGGGTAGTACAAACGGGTTTGAACGGCACGATATTGTTTTGTCGTTCGCTTTGAACATCATGCTACGTAAAGAATGAACGGGCTGCTCAAGTTCGATCCACTCAGACTTGTGAGGTAAGGGAAACTATCAAAAAAGCTGGAGATTTATCAAACATGGGTGTCTAGATGCATGCTTGCGTGCTTTTGTATACATTTCGGTGTCCGCACGGAATGTGCGCTAAGGTAGATGACTTCGTAGGTGTTCAATTACATGCTGGGATAAAAGTCAGGGCAGAATTATAGACAAATGCTAGATATCTGAATGCAGACACAGTCATGTCTTCGTGCAAATGTTTTGGTAGTCGCGTAGCTACATGTCCAGCTGTACTACTCGGGTATCTCACAGGTCTCTCTCTGCCTACGGGTGTACATTCGCCGAGCACCGTGGCTTGAATGCCAACTTCAATATCTAGATACCCACTTACCTCACATTTACCATATGTAAATGTTATTCAAGAGGGTGGCCATCGCGTCGAATTTGTACGGATTACTAACAGGTGTTGTTGCCATGATCGCACCTGCCTGAAGACTGTCCTCAGCTTCAAGCTGGTTAGGAAAAACCCTAAAATCACGTGCAACACCAAATTGCTGCCCATGGTATTCAAACGCAGCGCTGCCTGTTTTCTTTGCTGTTGATCTGAAAATTCAAGTTGTCAGCTTCTTGTCGAGTAAGACTCTCTTCAGAAAACGTCTCGTTGTCATCGTTTTTAGCTACATGAACACGGCCCTCAGATCGAGGTTTATTTGTGGAAGACCAGCCACGTGGGCAGGCCTGACTTGAGAGGCCACCTGGATCGAGCCTAAACTTCAGACACGCATGCTTCTAAAGTACCATAAAACAGATACAAACGCGGCTGGAATCTATTATTCTGCTTGGAAGGATCATTCAGCGTCGCCACTAGACTCCAAAGGGCTCAGTGATTAGGGACTGGCAAGACTTGTGGCGTTCTCTGCCGCAGAACTCGCAATCGACACCTATTTCCTTGAATACTTAGCGTGGACTCGGCGAACAGCCGACGATTTCCCCATCCAAGCATGTGCTCACGCCTTGTTTCCCTGGGGTCAGCCTCGTCGCAATATCCCTGCCAACTTGACTTTCCTGGTCACCACCCCGGTTTATTCATTCCCCCGTACGCTGGACCACACAGTGCTCGTCCGTCATCTCCTGGTACCTTGGGCCGTTTACTGGGCAGGCTCTGCGATCTGCATACCGAGGGCTGAATTTGATGATCAAGCGAGGCAGAGACTTGGCCAGCCAAGTCGCCGCGGTATGCGCGGATCAGCTCTGCCTTTTGCACCGAAGAAGCCGAGAGATACAGAAGCGGCCTCAATCTGGTATGGTGTTGCTCTCTCGATCCTACCACAGCAAGACGATCTCTCTGAGTTCTGCAGGAAATTGTGGGCCTGACCCTGGGTCTTCACGTCGATTGACCACTTTTTCCCCTCCTTGATTTTCTCGCCGCGCGCTTTTGCCAGTCAATCAAATCACGAGAATCTACCCTGGTGTGTATAGGTTATGATGATCTGGCGAGGTTGTCCTGGATAATACCGGGTCCGAAATTCTTCCGGATCCGTGAGACGACACACACTTGAAAAGAAGGGGGGAGAGAGCAGAGGCGGGAGGGGAGGAAAAACAAATGGTGGCCGCCTCGTTTGCGCGTCTGCATCACATCAGCAACGGAAAAGCTTCAGGTGCGGCAGCCTCTCATCACGTCGACCAGGACATCCTGCTACCGTGGACCAGCCGAGCCCGACCAAGCCAGTCCACCATGTGGACGCCATGCGAGCCTCTCAACATCTTCCTTTCCCTCCCCTTCTCATCAACCCACCCATTTGCTCCTGCCTTTGTAGGGAACGGGTGCGTCGTCGTCGGCCTGTCTCAGGCGGAGCCCACTGGCGCGAAACGAGCCGTGCTCTCACGCCCGCGCCCTGAGCCTTTGGTCCGGTGCATCAGCGAAACATCTCACGCTTCCTAACGGGCTTGGCTCCACATGGGAGGCCTGCCTTACATGCGGCCTTCCCTGTCCGGGCGTCCATCATGACCTGCAGTTGAGAAGGCCAGATGCTGATCTTCTCCCCTCTTAGCTTTGCCTGGCATTCAGGTTGCTAGCAGTTTTGCACCTAATAGGTTGACGGTAAATAGGTGCGCACGCAGCCTGATGATCCCACCTGAGCATGGAGAAAAACGTAGTGGAGCCCTCGGCCTTTTCCTGCTTTTGGTCTTTTATCATTTTGCTTGTGAGATGATTGTTGTATATTCCTGCATATTCCTCTCATGAATTTCACCTCCGGTCAATCTGTGGGTCCGATCGGGGGTTGATTTCGTTCTTTTCCCTTCTTTTCCAATCAGTTTTGTATGAGGCAGGAGCGTTTTCACTCATCTCGAGACGCTCCGGATATTCATCATGACAGACAAGGCGTTGGAGTTGAAGCCTCACATCCCGCCATATACAACATGGCCAGAGGGAATGGCATCAGGCATCATCATCATCTCAGCAGCGTTGGCGGCTGTTGGCACAACCCTTCTCATTCTCCGAATCTTCACTAGATTCTATCTCCGAGGTCACAAGAATGTCGGCTGGTCGCTTGCCTTTGCATTGATTTCATGGGTACGTAGGCATTCGCTTGTTTATGATGTGGAAATCCTTGAAGGGAAGTCAATTGACTGATTCACTTCCCATCTAGTCATTTGCCGTTCCTACTAGTGTTCTCTTCGCGCTTTCTGCCCATTATGGCCTTGGGAACCATTATGATACGGTCAAGGATTCGCCGAACCTGACGAAGCTTCTCCTTTACGAATGGACTGCTGTCGCTCTCAGCATGGCAGCAGCCTGGTTCGGAAAGGTCTCAGCCTTGGCCTACGTTCTCGAAGTCCAAGGACCAACCCATAATCGGAGGAAATGGTTCATCATCAGTGTCGTTGGCATCAACGTGAGTTCTATCGTTTTCTGCAGCATGACACGTAAAGATGTCATGCAAGTCTTCAGAGATACTAATCTTCGAGTCTAGCTTATAACATACGCTATCATGATTCCTGCCATCTTCCTTCAATGTAATCCAGCGTCGTCATTGTGGAGGGACACTGCCCGCCAACACTGCAGCTTTACAGCTGGCATGCGAACCTTCTATCTGGCCACTGTAACCGGAGGTACGTATACCCTCAATGGCTGTAGAAAGTTTTATCGCCTTTTCAAGGTAGCGAGACTAACTGATCCTCTTCCGTCCTGTTAGCATGGGGTGCTTTTACTGATCTCGCCCTCGCTTTGTACCCGTCCTCTCTCATCTGGTCGCTGCAAATGCAGACCCGGATGAAACTGGCGCTGTCGGTGCTTCTCGGTCTCGGCGTCTTCACCGCAGCCTGCGCAATTCTGAAAACTATCCTGTTCTGCGCCTTCCAGGCCACGCAGTTGGACTTTGACTCGACATTCGACAACGCTGGCTTTGTTTTCTGGAGTCTCGCCGAACTGTGGGTCATCCTGATCGCAGCCTGTGTGCCAGCACTGTGGCCACTTTTCCGCCGCATCGCCATGAAGACCGACGCCAGCGGAAAGAGACACTGGCGACTGGCCAGTTCTAGATACGCTTCAGCACCAGCCGAGAAGGGGGCAAGCGGCAGTGCCAGCAGTGGGAAGAAGCGGGGTTTCGCAACTGGAGGAAAAGGTTGGACTTTCAGGATAGGGAGCAATAATGCGAGCAATGACAGCAGCGAGGGCAACGACAGCAATAACCAAGGCACCAGAGAGCGAGGGGGAGGTGTGAACGGTGAAGCAGCGACAAACGAAAAGTTCGGAGCCACGATCCTTCCCATTGTCGCAGAGACAAGCAACGACAACAGCAGCAGCAGCCAAGCAAAGCAGAAGCCAAGAGTAGGATACGGCCGCGACGGCATCTGGAAGGGCGCAGCCAGCGCAGGACCGGGTGCAGTCTCGCCTACCAAAGCAGAAGAGCGCAGCGCGGCACGACGGTATTTCCACGAGTACCGGTCACGGCCTCGTGGCGACCCGCTCGGCGAATTGGGCATGATTTGCGGCATCAATGAGAGCGACCTGACCCTGACACCAGCGGCTGGTAACGCGGAGGAAGCCAAGAAACATCGGCATCAGCAACGAAGCGGATCCGACGGGTCAATAGGGCAGGGAACTGGGGGGAACGCAACGACGACGAGAACGACGCTACCAACGACGACGAGAACGGCACCGAAATTCGAGCTGCTGGACGAGAGGATACCAGCGGGAACGACGGTGACGGTGATACCATGACCTCAGCATCTTCTTATGTTGATGGAAGGGGTAAAAGGAGGGACATTTGCCCAATGTTGCGAATTACTGTATACACTTGATACCAGCACAAAAGAGCGGAGAAAAGAGGAAATATCTGGGACAAGTTTCCCTACTTTCCCACCCGCCAGTTCCTGTCACGATAGATTTCTAACGCAGCGAGTCACTTTTTCCAGACCATTACGCCGTTCTTATTATAATAAGAATTGACAAAAAGCCCTCTTTCTTTCAAACTCTTTAGATCTATGATTCCTCTCTCACTAAGTTTTGGACTTCCCTCCCTATTTCTCTCTTCGGAAGGATTTCCTCTTGCCCGAAGTTTTGTGACTAAAAGCACCACCGAACTGCGTCTCCTTGTCCAATATAGCTGAATGACCAGATGAACACGAACGTGGCAGATCAGGTGCTCCTGATACTCGCACTGTCTCCGTTAATCTCCTCATCATCATCCTCCTCCTCCGCCTCATCATCAATATCATCATCGTCATCGTCATCGTCATCATCATCTCCAAGACCCAAGCTCCCACTCCCACCGCTCAACCTCCTGCCTCCCTGCGCCGGCTGCGCCGAGCCCCCAACACCAGCACCAGCACCACCAGCACCACCAGCAGCAGACCCCGCCGCTTCGAGCACAGCGGTACGCACGCCAAAGACCGGCGCCGCCCACGCCGCAAACGCCTCCTCATCCCACACCTCCTCGCCCTCTTTCCCCTTGCCCTTCTTATTGACGCTGACGCCGCGAGCGCGCCTCTCCGCTGTCCAACGCTCATAGAACCCGTCGTAGTCCTGCAGCACCTGCTCCTGGACGGCGTAGACGAGCGTTTCCCGCGTGCGGGCATCGCCGATGTACTCGTCCAGCTTGGCGCGGAAGAGGGGCACCTCTTTCTCTGCGGCGTTGCGGGTTGTCAAGACGGCTCCGGGGGAGTCGAATTGTTTGGCGGGTTTCTTCTGGCTGCCTGTCGGGGCGCCGGGCTGTTTGCCTAGCTCCGGCGTGATGCTGCTCGCGAGCCCGGTGACGATGTCGCTGATCACGGTCCGTAGCGCGGCGTCGAGCTCGGTCTTGGCGTCAAGCATGTTCTCGACGACTCGTGGTAGGAGGCTCGAGCCTTGCGCGAGGCTGCTCCAGATGGCGCGTGGGTCGAGCAGGGCGCCACGCTGTCGGAGCTCCCAGAATGTGCTCGTCACCCCGGAGAAGTCGACGCTGATGTCGGGCGTGACGAATTCGATGTCGAAGGCGACGATTTGCTGTTTCAACAGGAGAAGATGTTTCAAGAGGAATAGTTGCCCGTCGAGGGCGCTTGACTTGCTGCTGATTTGTATGGAAGCTCGCTGTAGCGAGAGCGTTGTCTGGTGCACAATGTTGTGCGCGAGGTCGTCGAAAACTGTTGACTGGCTTTGCGTTAGAACAGGTTGTCATACTGCATGGAGTACACTCACATTGACTAATCGGTAGATACGGCTCAGGAGCCAGATGCACTTGCGCAGCGTAGGGAACCAACCGTGCATTGACGTCTCCGCTCCAAAAACGAAGCCACCATTGGCACCGCCCAGATCATCCAGCGTGACTGGATCCTTCATCATCTCTTCGCTGATCGAGTTCTTGCGCCCCGACGTTACTGGCCCGTTACCCTTGCTGCCGGACAGCGGGGCTTTTAGTCGGGCAGGATAATCGAGATCTTCGTTCTTGGGTTTGTACCTCTCGACATCGTCTCGCAATATCGCAATAGTACGAGAGACGAGACGAATTTGTGCATCCTCCAGTGCTGGTTGCACGAGCGGCCCGAAATCGAATTTGTGCGGGTCGATGGTCTCTGTCTCGTCGTCCTCCTCTCTGAAGTATCTCGTCTGGAGAAGCGTGCAGAGCTCGCAGAGGCGCAGCAGCTGTGTCTCGTGGATGATGCGAGGTCTTAAGAAATCGTAGAGAGGCTCACATACAGTCTCAAGGTAGTCATAGACTCCGGTCTGTCCAGAGAACCACTCCTTCCACAGATCCCACTCGTCCTGACACATGCTCTTGATGTAGACAATGCTGCTCCGAGCGAACACGACTAGGTTATCAGCTGCATTGGGTGCGGCTGCAAGCTCTCCAATTTTCTTCTGGATCAACGGCATTACCAGACGTCCCCGAGTTGTAGAATAGGCTTGGTAAAGCTCGTTCATGAGGCCCTGGTACTCGGCCTCTGCACCGATCTCAGCTCCAGGAGGCAGCACTGTTCTCGCCTGAATCTCATGAGCAAGCTCCTTGAGCTCTCTAGCACCAACACGAAATTTTGCGTAGAGCAAGGTCGACATGGTGGTATCGTTCAATTGTTTCTCCGCGATGCGCTTGTTCACGTCGACAGCGATCTCTTGTAGTGCAGCGGTGAAGTGCACCTTGATGAGTGTCAGACCTCGCGTCATCAGCAGTCGATACCGAGACCGATAAGTTGGTGCTTCTTTCTGCGTCGTGTGCGTGTTCATGTACTCAAGGCATTCATCGAGTCGAGCCAACATGTCGGAGAATTCCTTCCCTCGCACGAGGCTGCCAGCGCCAGGCGCGTTGAGACGCCGGGTGATGGGCTCTAGGTAGCTGTAGTATTTCAGGTTCTCCTTGATGTCGTCGGCAAGGCTGTCCATCCGACGCTGCTCCGATATCAGATCATGGCATTGTTTCTGCACGACCGAGGTCTGGGTCTCCACCTCTTTGAAAGACCGTGAGAGGGTTGCCAGCTCCTCGAGAGCTCTGCCAGTGCTGGAGGAGAGGGATTGAAGGTAGGACTCGGAGAATTTGAGTTCCTCAAGGTAGCTGCTAAACTCGTCTTGACCCGCGTCTATGAGGGTGCTCTCCAATCCCTCATACCACTCATCAAAATTGACTTCTTGTTCTGTATGAGCTTCTTTCAGTCCAGCACCAACGCTCTTCCTCCGCGTCTTCGCCTTCGACTTGGGGTCGTTCTTGGGCTCCTGCGCGCCCAACACTGCTCGGACTGCATGGTGAAAGTCGGTGTATGACTGTGCTCGTCGCGTGATGGCTGCCTGCGGGGGGCTGTTGCCGTCTCCATCTAAAGGATCAAGGGAATGACTCTCCCCTAGAGCGCCATTAGCCTGAGGGTCCTGCAAGGACGATCAGACGGGATCACGACCGGCGCAAGGTGCGGGAGTGCATACCTGAGGTTCCAGCAACGATGAGGTCTTGACGTTCTTGGCATTTGGCCGAGGCGACTGGGCGCTGGGCACAAAAGAGTAGAATGAAGGATCGTCGTACATGGTGCAGTTGTTGAGCGAATTGAGCAGTGTTTCGTCACTACTAGCATTGAGTGAGCAGAGAGGGGAGACACGCACTTTGGTGTTAGACGGACTTGAACACCGCAGAATGCCAAGACCTGCCTCATCTGGAGCTCCGACTTTCTTTTTCCGCAGGAGAACGGGGTGAAGATAGATTGGCTCATCACATCGCAAACATGATAGTACGGCACATTGCACGGCGGCAAGGTCTGTGATATCTCTTGAACTATTTGTAAATCTCTAACATACGTTGCAGGCCGACCGTTGTTTCGCGCTGGACTGTCTCAGTCGCGTACCTGGCCGCGAGCATACGCCAGCGACGCGGAAAGGATAAGCTCGATAGAGAAGTCGTTGGACAACCACGTCCTCGAGACACAGTCCATCGAATCGCTACTACAAAGCGTCTCATCTCAACCAGTTCCTAGGTTCTCGGGAGCAACTCACCAGCAAGTCGATGCCGAGACCGCAAAGATTGCACAAAAGTTTAATATCCTCAAGCAGCAGGGTACGTCCAGCTATCACTTGATTCAAGTGTTGCACGTTGTTGGGCAGTACAAGGAAAAATAAAGAGTTGGACTCCAATGTAGTTTCAGAACGACGGGCATTATATTTGCTTCCTGCACCACGATTGCTTGACCCTCTTGCGATGGCCACCCACGGCGAGATACGAGCCCATATCTGGTAGCTAACATTTGTGCAGGCCAGAACATTGGAAAGTATGGTGCCGACCTTGGACCTGTCTACGATCCGTCGGATGTCATCACCAACCCACCCCGTCCCGATCAACTCACTCCCGAACTCCTCCTAGCTTCACAGGCTCACCTGGGCCACTCAACCTCGTTATGGAACCCAATGAACTCACGATTTATTTATGGTGTACGAGATGGCATCCACATCATCGCGTTGGAAGAGACACTAGCGCACCTTCGACGTGCGAGTCGGGTGGTTCGAGGCGTTGCCGAGAGAGGAGGCCTGATACTTTTCGTGGGTACAAGGAAAGGGCAACAGAGGGCGATTGTGAATGCAGCAGAACTCGCGGGTGCGTGCCACCTATTTGAGAAGTGGACGCCCGGTTCAATCACGAATGGCAATCAAATTCTCGGCTCGTTCCGGAAGAAGCTTGTGGACATCAACGACGAAGAAATCTCGATCAGCGAGGACAGTCTGCGCAACGTACCGGCACTGAAGCCGGATCTGGTGGTCTGCCTGAACCCTTTGGAGAACTGGGTACTACTGAACGAATGTGCACTGCATCATATTCCAACCATTGGCATCATTGACACCGACGCTGACCCAACTTGGGTCACTTACCCGATTCCGGCCAACGACGACAGCATCCGCTGCACCAACCTGATCGCCGGCGTCCTAGGCCGTGCAGGCGAGGGAGGTCGCAAGCAGCGGCTGCGCATGGGAAGCAAGGGCAAGGCACTGTACGACGAGCTGGAATTGCCATCAAACACCGTCCTGAGCGCGCCGCACAAGATGCAACTGCGTACCGACACCGCAAAGTCAGTGAAGTGGACGGATGAGGATGGCCGCGAACTCAGCCAGGAGGAAGTGGACAAGATGAAGGAGGAAGGTTTCTTCGTCGATGATAGCATGCTGACCTACTACAACGACGAGGACGGCGGCGACCGCAACGCGACGCATGTGCTGAGCATCGATCCCGAAACAGGCCTGACCACACGCGAGCTGACCGAAGCCGGCGGCGCACCTCAAGATGGCACTGCATACCAACCGGGTCTGACCAAGGAGTCGATGGCAGAGATGATCAAGAGCTTCTCGAAAGAACAAGATCCCTTGAACGCTCTGGTCACCGACCCGGAAGATACAGAGGAGCTGAGCGACAGCGAACTAGCGTCTCTGAGCAAGCTCACCGAGATTGAGGCTGAAATCGCAGGCCTGAACGACCAAGTCGACGCCGTGAGCGGCAGCATGGCATCGTCCGAGGCTCAAGACGCGGAGCTCGAAGCTGAACTGCGCGACCTCGCCATCGAGGAGGGGCTTGAAACCGAGACGGTGGAGGAGCGGGAGGCACTCGAGGCTGACGCGGAAGCGAGCAGCGATGACGCGGCAGCCAGGAGCCAGAAGCAGCACCGTGGCAGCAAACTCGCCGCCGACCCAGATGAGCAACTAGAGGAGGCAGAGGAGAATGAGCGCATCAAGGCGGCGAAGCCGAAGCCAGACAACAAGCGGCAGACGAAGCTAGACGCGGAAAAGAAGGATAAGTCGCACTAAATTGGAGAGAGAAGGGGATTTGAAAAGCTTATTGTGAAAGCGGTTTGCAAATCAGAGTATCAAGGATTCCTCTGACCTACTCTCGACTCAACTGAGAGATCATCAATGTCGGCAGGCAGGTGGCGTGGCGCTTCAACTCGTGTACAGTATCAAAACTTGGTTGGGGAAAAAAACCGCACCCAAGGGCGACAGGTAAGAGAGAAGGAGAAGACCGGGTTACGTGGGCACAGGTGTCTTCTGCAGTAGAAATTGTACATTTACTTTCATATTGAGATGTATCTCATCACATCAAACTACTCCTATATCATCACACATCAGATTCACAATTAGCGAATGCAGGATCAAAGCTGTTGTTAGTATTTCAAGCGCAAAAAGAGACAGTGAGAACTAAGAACCAATTCATTGAAAGTCTATATTTTGCATTGTGCGCTATCTTCATATTCCTTCGTGACCCTACATGTAAACGAGTTTGGCTTGCAATTGGAAGCTGCTTGCCACCCGCGACATACCGACGACTAATGCACCGTATCCTCCTGTACAACTGGTAGCTCATCCGAGTGCACGTAACGTCAACTCGGCCCTGTGAAGTATTGGTTAGCAATGGATCAAGCCAGTGAAGCTGCGGATTCGCAGGCTTAGTCAATTATCGAGAGATGGACTCTCCTGCCAAACGTGCAGTTATCCCCATCGAATCAGACGATCGATTCAGGGGGAGATTGCTGTAAAGCAAGGGAAAGGAGAGATTCGGAAGAAAATGAAAATAGTAAACAAAGAAAGCACGTACACAGCAAAAGTGGCCGCGCTGACCGGCATAGCCCTCAACAGCGTCGGCCCAATCCCCTTCCAGAAGCCGAGCGCACCCTCGGCCTGATACGTCTTGGCAAAGCAATCCCTCATGCTGAGATACTTCCGATCCTTTCCGAACCCATCGCTCTGCATCTTGCTCTTGACGACATCGAACGGGTAACTCGCCAGCCAGAGCGCCTCGCCCGCCAACCCGCCGTAGAACGCGACCTTAAGACTGCTAATCTCCTTGCGGGGCAGGTTGTTGCGCGCCGCATCCGCGTTCATCATGTACTCGAACGCCAGGAACCAGGTGCCGTACGCCGAGGCCTCGCGCAGCAGCGTCACAGCCTGGCCGCGGTACAGGCCGCGCAGCACGCCCTCGTGCGCGGACAGCTTGCGCACGCAGTCCAGCGGGCCCGAGTAGAGGCGATCGGCGCCGTGAGGCTGCGTCTGTAATCGAATGCGCACGTGCTCGATGGGCCCGGAGAGCGGCGAATTGGCGATGCCGGCTGCGGCGCCGGCTAGATAGTACTGGCCGTAGGAGAGGGTGGCAGGGTGGCCGGATGCGGTGTTGGACGCTTCGAGGCGTCGTCGGGCCCAGTGGAAGGCGCCGAATTGCACGGAGACGCAGGCGCCGATGCCCACGAGGGGGGTGAGGGTGCCTTTGTAGAAGGCGAGGGGTCCTTCGGTCTTGAAGATGGTGGACGCGGCGTTCGCGGCGGAACTGTACCTTGTTGTCGTCTGGAGCCGGACTTTGACGATGTCTGAGGAGATCGTGTGAGTAGGAGGGACCTGATACCTTGAGATGGGTCAAGGCTGTAACATACCGAATGGTTGTCCTGTGTTCTTTGGTGTTAGTAATAGGTAGCAGCATCACCGACACACTGATTTTCAGAAACATGATTTCGATACAAATCCATACAGTGTGCTCTGTAAAGTAGCCGAGAAAAGTATAGTTGTCACGCGACAGCATGGCCACAGAGCCAGCTCATGATTCAAGAAGAGCTAGTCACATACCGATGAGCACCTGCGCAATTCCTCCAGCAGCTCCACTGACCAAGTCCTTCACCACCCGGCCAGAGTCCTGCTCGAGCTCGGGCATCACGCCCTTGTCCTCATCCACCGCCATTTTCCTCTATCACGATATCTAGAACTCCGAGGCCGGACCAATGGATGAGAAAGTCAAAGCAGCCAGCTCAGGCAGCAGCTAGCTTCGATGAAGCTGAGGACAAGGTCAGACAGGAGTCTGTGACGGTGAAGAGTTAGGATGGTTAGAGGGTTCAGAAAGTAATGAGTGGAAAGGCCTCGTCTTGAGGATTCATCTGAGAGCAGCAGTGCGGGTACATGGGTACATGGGTACGAGGCGTTCCTCACGGGGTAAACTCCGATGACGCCATTGACGGTGCAAAGTCCGTTCGATAGCTTGCAGCGAGATTCGGGTCAGTATTCCTCTTCAAGTTCGAAAGCGGATCACCGACATGGCCAGAAATAGTGACATTAGATGTCAGGGTGATATATTGAAAGTAGCAGAACTCTAATGAGAAGAAGTCTTAGACCTTTCTGTAGTGGCTTGCTGCCAGATATGACTACCTACCTAGATGGATAGGTGGCTCGAATTGATCAAGAAAATGAACTGGATGTCTTCTTCAAAACGAGTAACCTTTGTTGTCCTTGACAGTGTTGTTCGTACGTCACCAGGTTAAATGATAGAGGAACAGCTGGTCGACTGATAGCTCTACATCCCTGAACTCAAAAGAGATCAATCTGTGTGGGTGCTTCCAGCTGATGAGGCTGATGATGACCTAATGGTGCTTCCAACTGGTAGGGCTGGTGCCACACAGTACAATTTGCTCCTGAGCCTATCTTTTGTAGACCGTCTACTTTTGATCAACCGGATGCATACTCTTTCTCCACTCGTTGTTTCTCTTGTCTTCTGTAAGTGTCCAGCTGAAAGCGAGGATGACTCCGATATCGACCGCTGAGATGGCTCTGGTCGAGGAAGCTTGAGTTGACAAAGGCCTGAGAGTGGCCGTGACTATCGTGATAAAGCCTGTCACAGTTGTGGTGCTATCGCAGTCGTGGTGCCTATCGCAATCGTGGTGAACCATTTACTTTGGGCTCCTCAAAGCAATGCTGATCCTGATTGGTTGATCAAGGCGTACGTTGCAGAAGAGTCAAAGCCAGCTATCTAATTGAAGCCGTGAAGCGAATGTGAATGAGCTGGATTAGTGCCGCTTGAGTACTAGCCGGGCAGAACATTGATCGCATCACCTGATCCCTTTACATAGCAGACAGGCGCAGGCGTTGTATTATTGACGACACCCTCGTGCTGACCATTGTCATAAAAATATAGCAATGATAACGCCAACTTGATAAACACGTCGCCTCTGAGGAAGAAGCGGATCGGGCAATGTAAGCGACGAACAAAAGAAACACTTGGAGGAACCAGGAAATAAGAGGATAGATGAAGAAGTACAAACTTCTCGGATGGTACATCTGCATGAGAGTGTCGCGAGCTGCACAATGGCTCAGCCTGCGACATCTCAGGAGGACGGCCTTTTCCGTTGAAAGCATGGTCTCGATCTTGGTTCGATGGAAAGATGATTGGCTATCGGTTCCGGCAGTTCTGATGACGACAGGTTGCTGCAAGGAAGCTGGACAGCCTTGTCCGGAGACCTGAAGTTCTAGTGAGAGTGGTGTACCTCAAACGTAGTAATTCGGGACACTTGATGAACACGTTCATAGCTACTCCGGTGTTTTCGGAAATAGAGTGAGGCTATGAAAATCCGCAACTTACCCGCGGAAGGGAGTCTCGAACGTCTTTCTGGCGTGGGACCAGTTGGTTATGGTCCATGTACAACAGTTCTAGAATCATAAACGTGTTCCGCAAATGTTTGTAGCTACTATGCTGCTACAAGATGACACTTGTGGATACTGGGTATTGTACCTATTTGAACCTTGGTCAACAGTGTGACTCGGCATGTTTTCCTTCTGCTGCTCCAGGTCGTTTTCATCGTTGTCGCATTCTGTTCTCCTGCATTGGAAAAAGAAAGAAAATTTTGAACGGTAACATCGGCAGGCCATAGATCAAATGCTACTGAAGACACCTGATTGATCTAACAGGCAGGTTTAACTATGGAACATCTCATTCTCGCCACAGCCGGACGGCTCACCGAACATGATGTTGTCCCATTTGTTGCTACAGGCGACCACAAGCGCATACCATTTAGCGAGTTTCTGACTACTGAATGGCCCTCAATGGGAATGGAATGGTGTCTAGCTGCGACCAGTGAGGAAAAAGCGAGCCTGGTTCAAACCTGGTTCTTCTTTGGTACTTTTCAGCAGATACTCGGGTCATTCTTCACTGCCACCGACTATGTCGTGGATGATCCAGGGCGAGATGAGGGAAGCCGGAAGATTATGACCACCAAGAGCCTGACGCCCACGTTGCAGGCATGGGCGGAGTTTGCTCGTCACAATCTGAATGGGGATGAACAAAGGCCCTTATATCGCATGCTGTTCGCCGAGTTTGGTGTGGATGGGACTGGACTCGGAGGCTTACTGGATAGCAATGATATGCATCGCGCCGTCAGCATCAGCATCAAGAGCTCGTTGAACCTACTTTTGAATGCAATCAAGTTAGCATTCGACACGGAAATGGGATTAGGAGGGGATCTGCAGCTCAACGAATTGCCTCAAGTTGACCTGGAGATAATGCGAAGGAATGGATGGTGTCCGTCCGTAGCAGTCCGATGCTGGAACAAATTTGATGTGACTGGTCAGATGATGCTGCGATCTGCCCCCAATCTGGCGTCCGGACCAGATCAACACTCTCTCTGCACCACTGAATTGAGCCGCTGCGCTCGAATCGACACTTCGACCTTTGGACCCCAGCATGCGGAGTCTGGTTGCAAATGCTCCATGTGGTCTGCTGGAAGAAAGTCACTGGAACGCATCATTGCGAGGAATAACTTACCATTGGTGCAATTCACAGTGCCCGAGCCTGGTACGACCGGTGCGAATTCTCCGAATCAGCTACGAATAGCCCTGGTGTCATCGAATGGCGATATACCTTACATAGCCCTCTCTCATGTCTGGGCGCATGGCCTCGGGAATTCGAAAGAAAATGCGCTGCCACGCTGTCAGCTTCAAAAGCTCATGTTCAAGTTGATATCTTTCTACGAATCCGTCGCAGACGATGCGGACTCAGACAGCATAGCCTCAGCAGACATGACGAACCTGATTCGAGATGATGCGAACATGGACTCGGCCAAGAAGATATTGTCGAGAGCGGGAATATCAAAACAGCAGCTACTCTCGGGCAGTAGGAAGATCCATATCTGGCTCGATACACTCTGCTGTCCCGCACGAGCCGGATATACGAAGAAGCTGACCCTGTCGAGAATGAGGCAAATCTACGCTGACGCCAGTGATGTATTGGTGCTTGACAAGGCCTTGGAACTGCTGGACTCGGAAGTGCGTCCGGCTTGGGAGGTAGCTATGTACGTGTGTACATCAAATTGGTCGCAACGTGTTTGGACACTTCAAGAAGGCAGTATAGCGAAGCGACTTTGGTTCAAATTTCGAGACGCAGTCATCAACGCCGAATGGCTGATATTTCAGCTATCGCAATTGAGAAACAAGCTGCTGCCACTTGGTGCGGTCGGTGCGAGTGATGATCTCTATTGGGAGATGCGGCTCTTATTGGGAGGACATTACAAAGGACTGCCCATCGATGTGGACCAAAAGTGGAATCTTCACTGGATCATCAGAGCCCTCATAAATCGCTCTCTCAGCATCATGTCAGATGAGGCTTGCATACTGTTGAACCTCGTCGGTAGCAATGAAGCGTCACCATTGACGGACGGCTCGAAAGTGGAGTCTCGAAAATGCAAGCCATACCCTAAGCAGCTGATCAAAAACCTCATTCAACGACTTCGACATGGCGAAGAGACGGCGGATACAGACTTGTTGGTGGAGGGTGATTATTCTGCCAACATAACAAAGTTCTGGGATATTTGTCTTCGCAAAAAGCTGATCGAGCCAATCATCATATTCAATAAGCTTCCAAAATTGGACATTGCGCATTATCGATGGGCGCCTAAAAGCTTCTTGTACGATAATCACCGGCAAAGCATTGGCTATGCTGTTCTGGGCGCATTGACCCACAATACCGACGACGATGAAGGGCAGAGGTGTGAAAAAGATAAGGAAGGTCGAGGTCTCATAGTTCCAAACTCAGGTTACATCATCGATTCGCCATCATCGACCCGTCTACAGCAGCAAATGGAGCTTTTATTAACAGCCAAAGAACCACAACACCAGAAGTTGACCTTTTTCGATGCGACATCCGGCGTATGGTCTCATTTGTACTTGACGCGCGCCTGGACGTCGGCCGATCCTGCAACCCTGTCCAACAAAGTCAGCACGCAGCTATGTCTAGTAATGATGAACTTTCGGGCTACTTCTGACTCGGATTCCGGCTTGATCGTGGAAGTACTTGATACCGGCAAGCTCGAATCCGGGAAATTATTCCATTACGTCCGCATCTGCGGCGATTGTGTCGTCACACGCGCCACCTCGGCTCATCAGCAGCTGTTTGATCGCCTGAAAGCTGATCCCGAGACCTCGCCAGAGGAAGTGAGCGATGAGCTCATCGAGCTCGGGGTAGAAGCTCTGCGAACCACGCATGAGCCGAAACACAAGCTCGAGGAGGACAACGCTGTGTTCATCAGATACTACATCAAACACGTTTCGCAGAAATTCATCGATGGCCAGTACCTGACTGCGACGGAACGTCTGACCGGCAAGGATCATAGGTGGATTGTCGACTGAAGCGTGCCATCTGATGGAGACGAAGATGGCACACGATCCTTTCACTTGAGGCATTTGTGTCTCGCTAGCTACTTGTGATCAGATTTCTGCGCTCATTGCTCATTCATTTTCCGGCGAGAACAGTGTCAGCATCGCAATGCCTATCGGCAAGAACTGTCCCTACATTTGCTTGGTCAGTGTGGACAATCAACACGGTATTTCTCCCAGATAGGAATTGAGCATGTGAGAAGCCTCTAATTTGATTCAATGACGGAGATCTGGGGAATAGTGTCGGCGTTCCTGGCGCCCAACAGGCAAAGCGAAAGCAGCGCTACGATATACGATATGAAGCCTGCACGACTTTAGTTACACCTGTACCTTTTTCAATAATGAGATTTTCTGAGCGCATTTCCTTTTCTATATTTCTCCTGAGTAAGTTCGAACCTACCGCCAAAATACTGAGAAGTGCAAAATTGACAAAGGAAAGAGAAGAAGAAACAGAGGCTTCCCGAGGATTTCCACGCCAAAGCGAATGGACAAACTTCAAACTCCCATTCACACGATATCTGAACCCTCCTGCACCGCCAAAGGGATGATCAGTATTTTGCGTTTATTTAATGAACTATCGCATTGCCATTGTGCGATGTCTTAAGAGTAGCGTTTCCGCTCACTTCAACGCGCCTCTGCGACCGACGACGCACTGAAAGGCCCAGTCGATAGTAACGCCCTCGTCGAACTCGGCCTTGACCGCAGCCACCGCAGCAGCAGCCTCGTCAAACTCCTCAGCGCGTCGCGCGTTTCCAGTGCGCAAATCCTCAAACGCGAGCAGGTGCATCTGCCTGAAGAACGGCCTCATCTTTGGCGTGATGGGATGATGAGTCGTCGTGACATCTTCGAAGCCTTCTTGCGATAGCGCGTCGGCGAGAGTGTGGACCCAGCTAGACAGCCGTTGATCAGCCGTCGAGATTTGTGTTCTTGTCACGAGACACTTTTCGTCTTCATACAGAACATGACGGAGACATATAGGATGGTGTCACACTTACTCAACATCCGACGCTGCGGAGGGCTTCCTGATCAAGCTGCACAGCTTCGAAACGGCTGGATGCTCGACCCCGGGCGGTGCGATGGGCTGGCAGATCGTGTTGTCTGGCTCTGTCCACTGGATGCAGCCGCCCGGTTCTGTTATGGGCTCGTCAGCGCCTTCTCAGTTACAAATCACCCCCCTCAGTCGTCTAGACGTACTCAGGAGCGAGCTGAGGTTCTGTACCAAAGGCTTCATGTTACGCCTATTAACCAGCGTGACCATGAATCGGAGGCAAACCACGTCGTATCTACCGAGGAACTCGGCGGGAAATGGCTGGAAACAGTCGTGTTCGTAGAAATGTAGATTCGGCGGTCGAAAGACCTCGTGCGGGAACTGCGCGCTGTTGATGTCGAAACCGTCGATGGTGACGGACTCGGGGAGCTCATCGCTGAGCTCGACTGGCCATATTCTGCAGACACATATTTATACGTTTTTAGCAAGCTTACGGTATTGAGCAAATTTTGGTTCGCTGGCTTAATACACACACACTCACGTCGTACCGGTCCCGATATCCGCCACTGCGGCGTCGCCACCGGGCCGGGGAATCGCAGGATGGAGCAGATATCCCGAGAGTCGCGTGTAGAGTCCGTGAAGGAGATTTAGCCTGTCTGTATCAGTTTACCAGCATTCATTCTCTCGCGATACTACGGTTGGGAAGTGTCTATCCACCTTGCACTGGACCGGTGGTCTCTCCTGAAGAGGTACGTATCAGGGACTTGGGTTGCCATGGTTGAATTTCAATACAGCTTTTGAGCGAACCGGGGATGGAACTGTAAGGCCTGCACCGATGCTTTGAGCTACAGCGGTTACGCGTATTCTTATCTCTCTGCCTGCCTGCCTAGGTATTTAGGTATGCTTGGCTTAGTGCACCGGGAGAGGCAAGAAAGCGTCAGGACTGGGCTCTGACGCGTAGTCGCGTGGGTGAACAGCCCCGCAACAAACGCCTCGAGCCGTGTATATTTAGTAATGCCATGCGGCAGGGCCTCCACTCGGCTGCTGCCACCAACATCGTCACGCTATGGACTAATACCTGTGAGTAGGTACTTGGTGAAGTTCTTCCAGTGAGCTGATTATCGGCTCATGGCCATGTATATCCCGTGGCAACCTTCCATCACACCTCATCGTGGGCAGAGATTCCGTGCAGCATCTGTATATAATTCAAAGACAGGTTTTCAGGGTGCCAGAGCATTCAAGCTAGTGGAAAATATTTCTAGTTAACTATCGACCAAACAATTCCTCCCAGTTTATATCAGATCATGATGAATCTTGAACCTCCTCATCTCCCCGAAAAGCTCTCCAAACAGCCCGACTAACAAGCGGATACGACATGATGCGATCATGCAGGCCATACTCCACAATCTCCTGCCTCAAAACACCGCTGTCCGTCCTCCACTCCAGCGACCAGCCTCCCTCGCCCAGCGCCTTCTTGCTCCTCACAATCGCCTCCTTGACCTCCTCAAAGTCCTTCCCGCCATCCCCCAAGTTCGCAGAAACAGCGTCCCAAAACAGCGCCTCGCTGTGCGACCAGGGGATATCCCAGTCATCCTTTGCGTGAAGGATAGACACATCAAAGCTCGCCCCTTTCGTCCTCTCAATTGCTCCAATCAAATTGGCGAGATACTCTCGACTCGGCCACCTGCATACCAAGAACCCTTTGAAAAACGCAAACAGGCCCGGCAGAAAGCGGGCAACAGGCCCCAGCAGCGGCACCGTGCCAGCAATACTGTACGTGCTCGTCAGCTCCGCGACATCCGCAAACGGCGCAACCAGCACAATGCCTTTCAGATGCACCGACTCGGGACTCTTCACCGCGAGATCGTGAGCCAGAGACAGCGCCACGGCAGTGCCCAGGCTCTGCGCAAACACGACAATCCGGTCTGCGGGGATTTTCGCTTCTTCCATCGCCCATCTCAGCAAGGCGTGAGCGTCGATCAGGAGACCATCTTCAGACGGAGAGCCGGTGGATTTTCCGAATCCGCGGTAGTCGATGGCGATGGTGTGGATCCTTGTAGGCGCCAGGGCGTGCATCGCGCGATAGCTGGCGGGTCGCCAGCCCGAACCCAGCGTTCCAGCCGCGCCGTGCAGGTATATCACGAGAAGGGAGCGCGGATCATCGCGAAGCAATTTGAGCGCTAGACCTTGGGAAATGTCGGAGGCAGAATCAGAACCAGTTGGCTCAGCGATGAGCTCAGCCTGGTGCTGCTGATACAGTCCGACGGGCAAAACGTGCCAAGCATGCAGGCTCTCGTTGTCCGGCGTGTGTAGGTAAAAGGGCGTGACTTGGCCAGGGAGGAAGCCGCACTGTGTCGGTTGCGAGGTGTCGTGGGACCACCAGGTGAGTGGGAGCTTGTGCAGGTAGATGGCGTGTGTTTGGAAAGAGGGGATGCTGAGCAGGGTGAGGAAGGCGAGGTAAGTGGCAGTGAGAAGGAGTGAGATGCGGAATATGGTGGTGAGGAGGGGGGAGGCGAGGGTCATGGCGTGGTGGTGATGTGATGTGTTTGTTTACCTTCGTATGTACTGTTGCGGGACGCTATGTTTGAGCGGCGAAGTTGGGGAGGAAAGCGAATAGGATGGGGCGATGGTAGGGTTGCGTATGCATGTAAACAGCCACACGGAAAGGGTGCTGACTGAGATTGAGTTGAGGCTGCGATGGGTGGTCGTAGCGCGGCCGTGGCGGTGGTGGTGGTGGTGGTGACACGGCGGCGACCGGATGTGAAACAAAGGCTTGAAGTTTAGTAAGAGTGAGTTGTCTTCGAATACTTTTCTATACTTTTGTTCCGTTTGTTTAAAAAATAAAATAAAATAAAAGAAGTAATAAAACAGAAACGAAAATTATCTCCGATAAGCTAGAAAAAAGCCAAAGAAACGAACTAGGAATTCGTTTCGTGTTTTTTTTTTTTTTTTTTTTAAATAAAAAAATCCCCCCAAACGATGCGTAAAGGAATAGGAAAGGAGGTATAATTATGTGAAATTTTTTGATTTGACAAAAGACTTGACATGTAATGAGTGAACAAGGTGACTGGACTGCCTGGAAGCCAGACCGGTGAGCAGTTTCCTTTTCATTCAGTTGACCGATTGGGAATGCAGAGACGGAAAGAAGTATCAGATAGCGAGTCGAGAACCTGGAACAGTGAATGTTATCTGCGATACGCGGTCAGAGCAAGTGGAATGCATATCCCCACACCTAAACCTTAGTACTCATGATGTGAAAAAGGGATAAGGAAGGACAGCCCGGAGGTGAAACGCGAAAAGTATTTACATATCGGAAGAATGTGCAGTCAAGAGGCGGGATATGAATGTTCAACTTAATATCAATTACGCCCATAGGCAGTGTACATGTATGTACAATCTCGCTAGAATAGCCATCGACGCTCGCTGTATTGCGTCAATTTCATTATCCTGACCTCATGGGGTATCAAAGCTTGTGAAGCTGATGGGTCCAGACTCTCATAATGCGCCTTTATAATCTCGTAGCGCAACCATGATCCTCACCCTCCGTTTCTCTCACGCGGGTATCGCGTTTCTCAATCTTCCTTCTAATAAAACAATTATTTTGACCAACGATGCTCAGACGTTCTTGTCGGAGCCGTTGATGTGGTGGATGCCCTTCTCGTCCATGACACCGGCAGCGGCAAGCGCGTCAGCAGCGGCTGGCTCCTCACCGCTGAGCTCCTCGAGCGTCTTGCGCTTGGTCTCGGGGATGAGCAGGGTGGTGAAGCAGCCGAGAAGCATGAACAGCGCAAAGATCTGGATGACGTGGTTGAGCCAGGGGTTGGCGGCCTTGCCGGTGGCGCCAGGCGCGGCACCGCGAGTGCGCAGAGGCCCGATGATGACCTGAGCGATGATGGAGCCGACCTTGCCGGAAGCGGCGGAGATACCGTGTGATGTCGACCTGTAGCGGGTGGGGAAGACCTCGCCAGGCACAATGAAGGTGGTCGAGTTGGGTCCAAAGTTGAAGAAGAACTGGGCGAGCACGAAGCAGGCCAGGAGGCCTCGGTCGCCGATCTGGTGGAAAGCGAAACCGATGATGCAGAACAGAATGGTCAGGATGATGAAGCCCATCATCTGGATCGGCTTGCGACCGACCGTGTCGATGGTAGCCACTGTGGCCCAGTAGCCAGGAATGGCACCGGCGCAGACCAGGATGATGTTGCCGACTGCGAGGTTGTACAGGATCTCGTACAGAGTGCCGCCACCGCCGTAGCCGATGGTGGAGATGACAACGGTGTTGTTCAGACCGATTCCGTAGAAGGCAACGTCAAGCAGGAACCATGAGGCGGCGGCACCGAAGAGGACCTTGAAATGCTTCCACTTTGAGTAGTAGGAGCAGAAATCCCTGAAGCCGGGCTTTGGGGTGGTCAGGTGCTCCCGAGCGACGGACATGCTCTGAAGGCGCTTGACCTCGTCGGGGTGACCCTCGGACTGGCCCTGAACGAAGGCCTTGACGTCCTCGCCAGCCTGCTCGACATCACGCTGCACATCGAACGTGTAGCGAGGCGTCTCCGGAATGGTCAGGCGGTAGTAGAGGGCGATGCAGGCTGGCACCGCACCGAAACCGATGATGATACGCCAGATCTTGTCGACGGACTCGAGGCAGCCACCGGTGCACTGGGCCGGGCCCTTGACGTGGATGAGCGAGTCCTTGAAACCAGCGATGGCGATCAGCGAGACGATGCCGGCGGCAAACTGGCCGAAGCCTTGGTTGGCGAAGACGGCGCCCATCATGGCACCCCTCCACTTGGTCGTGGCAAACTCGGACGTGATGATGGAAGAAAGCGGGTAGTCGCCTCCGATACCGATACCCATGATGACACGCCAGAAGACGATGATGCCGACGATGGTGATGGCGTTCGAGCTGGCAGAGAGGGCCTGGGCGAGGGTGGCGAAGATGATGACGAGCAGCTCAAGACCGTACATCTTCTTTCGGCCGACGATATCAGCGAGCGCACCGAATCCGATCTGGCCGATGACAGTGCCACCAGACGTAGCGGCCTTGATGGCCGTGTCTGCCGACGGAGGAATCACACCTGGCTTGGTGTGGGCATCGTGCCAGTAGACGATACCGAGCAAGGTGGTTACCAGACCGATGGCGAAGATGTCGTAAGCGTCGGTGAAGAAACCGATACCAGCGACGCAGACGGCGCGCACGTGGTACCAGCCGAAGGGAGCCTTGTCAATCTCCGCCAGAGCGAGGCGACGTCGCTCGTTGGGGTCAGCGATGTGAGCAAAGTCATTGTTGAAGTTGTGGAAGGCAGCATTGCCGCCAGATGTGTAGGCCATGGCTGGCGAGAGTAGACGAAGCTCGTTGCTTCGCACTTGGGTGACGATGGAGGATGGTGTCAACTCTAGATGGAGGAAAGAGGCCTGTCAACAACTGAATGAGGCAGGACTTTCCTTTCTCAGTCTCTCTTATGGTATTGAACCGGTGTGTAGGATGAGAGAACCAGTTCGAACAGAAGAGGGGGCCGACTTGAGATCTTTATCTCGACTCGACAACCAAGCTCAGCAAGGGATTGGCATCTTCAGCGAAAATTTCCCCAATTCCGACGAACAAAGGGCGCTAAATAGACTCATTTCGGATCAGCTTGACTTTCTTTGCAGCGCGGATTTTGGGGCTCGATGCTGTGTCAGGATGAATCTGTGTACCGTAACTTGTATGCATGTGTGTGGGGGCAAGTTCCCAGCGTCAGATCTTTGATCAGCGTGGCGGGCTAGCGAAAAGTTGGTCTAGGGCGTCTAGACCTCCCGACCGTCGCCCCGATGGTGGAAGGAGGACGTCGCGTATCTCCACCCCGTCGTCCAATCTGTGGCCCAGGGCACCAGCACCCCGTCAGAACCTGCCCCCTGTCAAATCAAGAGTCAGGACAGCCCGTGCTTTGCTCGCTGGGTGGGCGGGCTGCCTGCTCCAATTTCTCCCGATAGTTTCTTCAGCCAGATGTCATACCTGGACCTGGCTGGTGCGATTGAGAAAAAAAAGCCTGCGTCAGATAGGAAGCTCCTCCTCGGCAGACAGACCCCAGACAATCCCCACACTCTCACACACGCACGCACGCACGCACACGCACATGCTCCAGGTACTGTGCTGCACTCAGCGGTGCCCTTTGCGCATCACTGTTGTGCAGCAAATGATTGCCAAGTCAGGCGAAGCGTGATTGGCCTTCGTGCACCTCCTCTTTGCTATCCGCTTGTGCGATCGTGTTCGGTCGTACAACAAGAGGCTACTGTGGCTTATGCTCTCAATGCTGCAGGCAGCGAAGGCGAGATCGCATCGAGAGAAAGCTCTTGCTGTGCCGTTAGATTCTGCGGGTTGAGCGTGTACGTAAGTTGAATGCTCGATTCGACTGCCCAGGGCCGCCTGTGCATGAGTCCAGGGCTTGATGCGAACGATGGTTGTGACAACGCGTGGAAGCGCTCGAAAGACTATGCAGCCAATCAAGAGCGATACTGTGGCCATGTGCTGCACCGATTCGCCAGTCAGGCCAGGAAAGAGTCAAATTTGATTAAGCTACGGTGCTGTACCTTTGGAGCCGTTCGGTATTCGAATTAGAGAGGCGAAACCTTGCCTAAACTCGAGCTCGACTCGGATGAATGATGTCAAAGTCGGAGAGTCTCCAACACTCGATTCACCATGTCTGGAATTAAGCTGGCAACTGTATCACAATCTGGGTTGTCTGAGGGTAACGACTGAGCGCATGGGCCTGCTGAACGTGCTGCTGAGGGAAACGATGGAAGGCTGGTCTGAGCTGACGAACAGGACGCAGTCCGTGGTTTGGGTCCGACACGGCTCCAAGGAGAGACAACAGGATTGGACTTTGAAGAGCTCAACGAGAGGTGGCACCAAAGGCCGCCCATAGCTCTAATCACGAACTTGAGACGAATGCTTCGCTCGCCCTGTGCCTGCCAACCTTCACAACTCACCACCTTCGCACAGTCGTTATGCTAACCAGCAGGACCTTCTACTACGGTATAGTCGTCTTTTTTGTCGATGCTGAGGAACTGTTTTAGTGGAGTTTGAGATTTGCTCGGCCATTAATCGGCTGAAGCCGTTTCTCAGGTATCAACCATAACCTGGGAAAGCACGACGGTTTGGCACCAGCCGATGCATCCAGAAGTCGACGAATCAAGTCATTGAAACTTCCCAATCAACGCAAGCATCGGGGCTGGGAAAAAAACGGCGGGGAGAGAGGCCGGGCGAGATCGAGGTCCAATGCACGCACCTGATCAGGCTACTCCAAATAGAGTTGTTGGTGATCGACGCGTCGGAGACATCTCGACCCTCCAATTCGCCCTGAGATTGCTGCATCATTGAAAATCATGACATGCTCAGCATCATAGATCAACGGAAGGGCTTGACCGCGTTTCTTGCCATTTCCTATCTCTCCAGAGCTTGCATAGCTGTATCATTAGTATCCTTAGAGCTCACGATACTTGCTGGGTGCCGTACGAGCGGAAGAAAAATTTCCTTTCGTCCTGTTGACAGCCGTTGCAACGACTTTCAGCCGATTTCAGTGCGTGGCTGCGCCGGAAGCTTGGCTTCGGCGACGGAGTTGTCCAAAGCAGGCAGGCAGTCGGCTGGCGTGACATTTTGGAGAAAAATTGATTTGTATTCGCTAAGCAACCAAACGACAGACCATGGCTCTTTTGTGCGAGGACTTTACACACTGTTAAAACGCCACGAAGGTGCACCGAGCTCCCAGTCGAGACTCGCCGCCTGTCTTGCTGTGGAGCAAGGAAAGTGGAGGGGCAGAAAAGGAAAAGATGGAAAGAGAAAGAAAAAAGTCTCCATCAAAGCGACGAGCTCAGCAGCCAATCATGAGCGAGGAGAAACCCACGTGTTGGCACGTCAGGTCACCCGCCTTGGCGCTTCCTCCCGTGCCGTCCTGAGGCTGCGCTGCATGATTCGCACACCACCAGTATCGGAGCAAAGACTCCGATGATACTGGCAGTATCTCACGATCTTGCCGAAGGGATCCGTGTGGGTTTGGACTGCGTGGTACCTCTTGCATCTAGAACCCAGCAATGATGGACTGTAGTGAGCTGTGTGGACCTTCCCAGTGGTACCCAGATGTGAATTGACTGGTAGGTTTCAACAATCCTTCTAACAAATTCGTTTGAAACCACGGCTAGCTGGGAGCCGTAGCGGTTCTCAATGACATTTGCTGAGACCAACCGACCGACCAACCAACCAACACGAGTTTGTAGGATCCATAGGTGAGGGCTTTGAAGCTTTTCAGATGAGATCAACCCGTAACCATACGGCTGCCACCAAGTCAGAGAGTGGCTGCAGTGGCACCCCCTTTGCTTCGAACAACCGTGCACTCGGCCTGTCCGATCGCGCAAGGTCCATCCAGACCTTCTGAATCGAGACCATATAGCTGCAGTGATCTCGTGTCAAGGGCGACATTACATTGGGTCTGTAAGCAAAAAATGAAATAAAAAATAAAACCTCTGTATGGCGGCTGAACCCTCGTGTGTTCACTCGGATAGGCCATGTGTAAAGTATCGGGGAGCTCGGAGGATGAATAGGTATCATTGCTGAGTTCACCAGCAAGGTCTCTAAATCCTGCATGACACCGAGGCCGAGAAACTGCCAGTATTCGAAGCCGTTATTGTCCCGTCGCATCATCGATCTAGCAATTCACACTCGAAGCTTGTTCAACGTTATCTGAAATTTGTTTCTCTTACTCAATCCTTTATTGTAACTTGCTCCTTCCCGGCCGCCTACCCTGGAGGCAAGGATTGCTCGCTTGGTTGGCCAGGACATGTGTGATCTCATATCGAGTACATACGTCAAGAGCTATGCGTCAGAACCTTTTCGGTTGGCGGCAGACCTGCATTGCCGATCGTTAACCGTTTGACGAACGCATCCAAGCCAGTCAAGAGCTCTGTTGCCGAACCGTGTGGCTTTGTGTGGTGGACAGGCTAGGCTAGGCTTCCCACTAGGCTCTTCTAAGTTCAAGGCCTACAGATTGAGTTTCACGTCAGCTCACACATCAGCCGAGCTGTGCACGAACGGGATGAACAAGTGTCTCGACTGCCATCAATGACTTACTCGGGTTGTCCACTATCTCACCAGGCTGTGCAGGCAGCAGCGACCCGGCTGCTGGTTTGTTCCTTGACTTGAAATCATCGCAAATTTGCTGTATAGGCCAGAGTCAGTCATCATCCTGTGGGAGGCTTGCTGTTGCTCTGATGTTCTCATTGCGATCTTGCTCACCTCCATGGTCATCCACTCCACCCCTTCATGTGTGTTGATGTACTCAATAAGTCTGTGTCATCAAAGGTCTCTTGTCAGAACTCCAGATGTCAAAGCTGTCATACGAGGGTCAGGCGTGAAAAGTAGATGACAGGGTGGCATGTCAGGTGACACGTCTTGGCACGCTGCTGCCTCTGCTCTACCGCCTGGACAAGTTACAAGCCCCGGGCTTTCATCGCCATAAATCACCGGAGATATGGAAAATTCAGCTCGGCTCACCTTTCCAACATCAACAAACCGTGCGGATGGCCACAGACGTCCGGGTGAATGGTCACGGGGAAGCAAAAGTCTTCCTCTTCTCGATAGAAATAGTCCCAGTGGTCACGCCAGAGGTCCTCGACATCACGAGGATTGACCCAGCCGTGTGAGTTGGGCGCCTTCTTGATGAACATCATGGGCGGCAGATCGTCGAGGTACCAGTTGCTTGGGATCTCCACGAGGCCCGTCGCTTGCCCACGAGATAGCGGCTTCATCCAATGCGATGGATGTTTCTCGTAGTCGATCGGCGTCCAGTCGTCCCCAACACGGAGGTAGTATGGATGACAGTCATCATGCGAGAATGAGTGATCTTTGAAGAGGTAAGTGGAGGCGCATATGCAAGAGTTGACACATTCGCTTGTGGCGGCTTGAAGCCATCACTGACAGGCTGAGAGGCACAGCTGGTATCTCGACATTGGGCTCTCGAATTAAAGAGGCGTGGGATTGCGTGGGATAGAAATATTGCTGAGAGCGGACATCACAAAGGAAAAGAGACGTACCATATTCAACCCCATATTTGAGCATCAGCTCAGACATCTCCCGGCTCGACTCCCACCATGGCGCCACATTTCCCCTCGGCGGCTTGCCGCAAAACTCGGTCAGCTGCTTGAAGGTCTTGTCCAGAATCGCCTTTTGCTGTTCGAGACTCATGCGATTGGGGTTCTCGTGGCTGTAGCCGTGCAAGCCAATCTCGTGCCCGGCATCGCGCACCATGGCACACTCCTCAGGGAAGGTCTCGAGCGAGTGGCCTGGTATGAAGAAGGTCGTCGTAATGCCATATTTGGCGAAGAGCTTCAGAAGCCGGCGCACACCGACGGTGCCTGCGAAGTAGCCACGTGAGATGTCAGAGGTCGAATCCTCGCCGCCGTAGCTGCCCAGCCAGCCGGCAACCGCGTCGATATCGACTGAGATGCACACCAGCGCGCCTTGATACAGTGTGTGATTGGCATGTCAGTCCCGATCGGCCTGGAAGTGGGGATATTGAGGATGCTGAGCCATGGCTTACGCTTCTTTCCCATCTTGACGCACTTTGTGCTGTATAATCTGAGCCTGAGTAGCTTTCTCACAAGATCTGTAAGACTCGTTGGATACCGTAGGCCGCTCGAACACGTTCCGCTTCTGAATCTTGTCCGCTGAGAGGGAACTCATAACAGTCCCAGATGGAGTGGTTCATTTTTTCCACACAAACTTTGGCTAGTCTGTGCAAAAGCATCGACAATCTCACCTCACGTCATGGTCCAGCTTCATGGACCCAAATAGACGATAAGGGGTACTTGGCTGGCAAGTCAGCTGGTACGCTGCTTCCCCGCAGCACCGTAAGCCGAGATGGGATCGAGCCACCAAAGTAGCAGATACTTCCTGAACTGGGTAAATCAGTCAGCGACAGGCGTTTTAAGAAGTACCGATACTTCTTCTCCACCCGAGACACCCGCCCATTCTTACTAAGCCCCGCGTGCATCAAAGTGCCATTTGCACACCCTGAATTCCTCGGTACTCAGAAAGAGCAAAGTCAATTTTTCAGCATGGGTGAAGCACAAAATCTGTATGCGTCTATACCATCAATCCATTTCTCATTATGTCGCTCTTCTTCCTGAACCTCGAAAATGTAAATGGTGGCAGAGCTTGTAAGCGAACAAAATGCTGTGATGTCCGGAAAGAGGCGCTTTTGCCTTTTATAATCTGCATGTTTTGTGAGGGGTTGCCGAGCTTTTTCCATCCGCCTTCGACGTCTGCATGCATGCACGAGCTGCATCTACTCGTCATTCTTCTGGATCCCATGGAGCCGCATTTGGAACAATTTGGCGGGGTCACTTGATTGTACAAGCGGTAACAGAGGCTGGTGGCAAGATGCAGCAGGAGGATTTGGACAGTGTGAACGAGATTGTTCACTTGAGCAGTCACTACAATTTTTTGTACATTGCGCTGAATCTTGTGTGCAGTAAATGCCATTCCATTCGACAACAATACTTGATTTGGATTGTTTGTCCAGCTTCTCTCCATCATAGTCTTGATGATCCCATGCCTTGACGCGGGAGTCGGAAAATTTCCACGATCCTCCCCGCCAGTGCTCTGTTGAGTCTATCACCTATCTGCTGCCCTTTGAAAAATCAGATGAGTATTTCGACACCTTGACACCGGGAAGTTGATCAATTGACAGCTGCCTGAAGCTTGACCCAGGCATGCTCATCTTACTTGGCAATAAATGTCCATCTTGTCCGCCAGGATCACAGCGTTTTGGCAGTGGCGCATCACGATCAGATTGTGTCTGAGCGGCTCGCTGCCCTTCCAGAGACATAAGCTCCAACGTTGCCATTTGAAGTCGTTCAAGGAGTTCACCTTCTGACACAGACGCCGCCGCAGCATATGTTGAAGACCCTGTGAGTCTGCTCTAGGCTTCTGTGACGGGACATAACGGCAAGCTTTATAGTCGACCGGCAGTCTCCCTGTGTCTCGGTACTACAAGGGTTCAATTCCGTCCGAGTCAAAGCTGAAGCAGCCCAGCCTCAAAATAAGCTCCAGCCGATTTTATGCCGAAGCATTGCATGGACTCGGACTTCTGAAGCATGCAGAACTGCAGTGACTCGAATGAGAAACAGGCTCGTCCTGGTCATGGTTGCAGATGAGTTCGATGCCTCGAGAGGATCTTCGGGTTTTCGACTACAGCAGGAGGCTGCGGTCAGAGTTTGACACTGTCATCTCTCATGGCCTAGATCAAAGGCCATTTTGCATTCACCAGGTTCATGAGTGCACAGCGACCTTGACCGTGACCACGGCGAAGGTGCTGGCGCTACGAATATTAGCGACTTTTTGCCTTGTCGCACGGTATTTCTGTGAACAAAGCATGCTGCTTAAGCGGGCAGTGAGAGTCAGGTGGTCTCCCAGGAACATGGATTGGCATTTGCACTGGCATAACGAGAGATGTTCTACGAGTGGATATTCCGTCCGCCACAAGAGTGTTCTAGACGATCGGAGGGCGAATGAAAGTGAGGATCATACACTTCAGCGACGAAACGAGTCCAGTGTTGAGTCCCTTCTGATCTATGTGTACGGATTTTGCTTCAGGTAGGTGAGGAGACAGGTGGAAAAATGGATGTTTGGAGCTATTAGCATGTGTAAACTGCAGGCACACCGAGGGCTTATTTTACTCGGAGACCTGACCTGGAAACCGAATGGCAATGGCGATCCCAGCCCTAGAAGGAGCCTCACGTTTTGCCTCGCCGCTGCTTTTGCCATTCGACTCGCAGTCAGACAGGAAATAAGAGACTTTGTGTCTCGAGTTCCTAGTATAGAAGCACTGTCCCGCCTTGCCGGATAATCGCCGAAGGCGTGTGCCACAAGCGGAGACCGTTCACAGCTTGACTAGCTATGCCGCAGCAGACGGCACAGAAGCTGACCTTTTTGACTACAAGTTTCATCTGTGCTCAAAGCAAAGATTGAATACTTAAAGTGTGTGTGTGTGTGTGTGAGTGTGTGAAAGTTCAAGCTCAAGCTCAAGCTCGGACTCGAGTGTTTGTGAGCAACATGGTGCAAGCACTCACAATATTCTGCATCGGAACGTGACTGAAAGCCAAGATGGGCCGACAGGGTTGAGTTTCGGTTGACTTCCGCATCCTGCCATCAGACACCTGCACCCGTACTTACCAATATAGGAAGAGGACACCAATGAGATATGATAGCAAGCTGGGAGTTCCAGGTGCTCGAGCGGAACTGTTTGCGGTCCGGTCGACATTTGGAACTCCGCTTGCAGGGCGCCAGCCAGGCACCCGCTTATCCGGCCATGACCCTGTGATTATGACAGAAGTCTCACTGCCAGCCTGATTATGATATGTTGTGCGACTAGGTGTACATAACCAGAACGGTGCCTGTCAGTGGATCAAGTGTGCTATCCGAATTCAGCTCCACTAACCATTCACGAGAAGCTTCAACGTAGTGAACGTGGCTTGGAAATTCCCGAACTACAGCTTCTAGGATGATAAAGCTAGAGTCAGCCCACATTAGACACGATATCACGCCATTCCTGCATGGAAAAAAAAAAATTGAAATGAAAAAAAAAAAACCAGGCTCCATGAAATGCTGGTATGTGAAATTGCACGTCAAGTACTTGAGTGAGGTAGTCTTCTGGCGTCAAGGACGTTTGAACTGCTGTAGGTAGGTGACTGTTCCGCCAGAGCTCGGCGTGATGACTGAACGACAAGTTCCCATCAACTCTCCATGTTCGCCCACAGCTTGCAAGGACTCAAGTTGCAAAACAAGTCCTATTTTGGAGTTCTTTCAGGACTCGTCCTCCTCAGGCTGCCATCTGAGAAGCTACAGTAAAACGGCATGTGCCTGAGCACGTGTGCGTTGGAGTGTGGAGCATGCGCGGGAGTGCGGCGTGGGTGGCCACAGAGTGCAGCCACTGTACTGTGCCATAGGCCGTGTCGTAAATGTAGCAGCTACGGTTCGCCAGGTGCTTTTCCGAAGACTCCCAACAGTATGCTCAATGTCAAGATGAGCCAGGCAGTCACGACATCAGATCTGTGGATATTTTTCTCTGACTTGCATCCGATGGTACAAGGCTGGGTACTCTCAGGTATACCTACCTTTCTACACAGTCTCGGAAGGGGGAGTGCACCTAGCGTTTCATGGACGGAGACGGACACCGAAGCAGCCGGAGATTGCCAATGTTTCAGCGGAGAAGAGTCCTAATCATCGGAGAAGATGTCCGAAGGCCCGTCATCGTCATCGTCAGGCTTCTTCCTGAAGCTCCAAACCTCCTTGTAGTCAGCAGAAGCCGTGAGCTAGAACCGTCATTCATGACTGCAGACATGCACGATCTACTAGGTCAGACTCCTAACAATTTCAGCACAGGCAGCGGGACAATCGCGCCGGTGAAAACGGCCCTTCCATCCCGCTGCCCCAACATGATCTCAAGGCAAAAAAAGTCTCTGCTGCACCCATTGGTGCATCTCTCGATCGCCATCAAAAATGCAAACGTTGCCGCAAAAAGTATCCAAATGAGGTCGAATGACGCTTGTACATACTGATGCGGACTATCTCCAAGAAGGAACTTAGATAGCAATGACGATAGGTTGGGTGGACCTGAGTCACCAGAACAAGAGCTCTGGGTGGTACATGTGACAGGTACCGCTCGTGGATTGACATTCTGATAAGCACGAAACACGAGAAGTGGGAGACATGGCATGCTATTGGCCATCTATTTCCGACCGGGCTTTGAAGGGCAAGGAAGAAGCAGCATGCAGTTTGAGGCTGAGCTCGCCTGAGCTCGACCGCGAGCAGGTTGGCAGGCCAGCTGTATGACCTCCCCCACATCCCGGTTGCAGGGTCCACCGTGGTTCGGCAGGACATGGCCACTTTCTCGTTCTAAAGAACGGTCCTGCTAACGTCGCTGCTAGTCGGTCCCGCGAGTTCCGTCCCATGGCATCGGGTTGGTCACCACGTGGCTGTCAACGGTGGCGATCTTCTACGCGGCTTTCACCAGGAGGCCTGACAAGTCGAGACCCAAGGCAAGGTTGAGCGGCGTGTAGCATCGCAATAGCTGGGCTTATACATGCTATGGTCGGCCTTGGGAAGGCTGACAGTGCCCGCTGTGCTTCATCCTCTCATTTTCCAAACCATGCTCTTCGTCGTGTCCGTGATTACGGAAGGTCAAGTGGACAAGCGGGCCAGTCATCTCGTTCCTCGCTCTTACGCGCTTGCAGTGCCCGGGCGTGCATCGAGATGAGGCAACAGTCACAACCCAAGCGGCTTGTAAGCTGTGGTATGAACCAGGTAGCAAGGAAATCAGGTCCTCGCTGAGGCTCGCTATCCCTCGGTGTCGAGCTTACTTTCTTGCGGCTCGTATCCTGCGTGCTTCTGCCAGATCCAGAAAGAGGCGTTCCTATACTGATCCGCTTATGTGATCACAAAGTACGCACAGCCGGCAGGCATCGGATTGCAGGCATCAGGCGTGACCCGATCTGTATGCCTTGCTGTGGGACAATGGATATAAGTAGGTCTTGAGCGACCTCGATCTCTGCAAATCCCCACTCTTTTCGAGAATCGCTCACTGTCGATCGCCTAGCAAACGTCTGGAAAAGTACCAAGTTCGGTTTGAAGATTTCAGGAGACTCTCTCTCTGTACTGCCAGATACCTGTCTCTCTTTTCTCGCATTCAAGATGAAGTTTCTTGAGCGTGCTGCAGCCAGTATGGCTGCTCTCGGTAGCATCAACGTTAGCCCCAACTTCAAGATAGGGTCTCCAGATGCGAAGCTGCAAGGCCAGGCGCAACCCGCGACAGCAGGACCTGCAGTCGCCGCCGATCCGCTGCTGCCACTCTTCCAGTCGATCACGGGAGAGTTTGCCGGGATCGGATTCAACACCATCTTCCGACCCAACAGCCTGGGTCAGGGCGGAACATCATTCCCCAACGTCTCTTCGACTGACGTGCTCATGCTCAACCTGATGTCCGAGACGCTGACCTTCAGCCCTGGCATCGGCAACATCCCAAACCGCGGCTTCAACCCGCAGCCAGACATTTTCCTGTCTGCACTGCCGTACGTGCAGGCCATCAACGACGTGAGCAACCCGGCGACCGGCAAGCCGGACGGCTCCCCGATCGGCATCCACTTCGAGCCCGGCCTGTTCGTGCTCGTACCCGCAACGACCAAGAACCCCGTGCTCGGCGCGACCATCAACCGCCTGGCCTCGATCCCGCACGGAACGACCATCAACGCACAGGGCCTCGAGCCCGGACAGGCCTTCTCCGGCGGACCCAAATTCGCCAAGGTCGACATCACGCCCTTCAAGACCAGCGACGGCACCCCGATCCGCTTCCCAGCGCAAACCGCCAACAACACCAACACGCCCCGCCTACCCCAGGACCTGACAAACTTCATCCGCGCCGGGACCATCACACAGGCCATCCTCGACGACCCGAACACGGTGCTCCAGCAAGCCATCGCCGGCCAAAACATCAGCAGCACGGTGGCCTTCAGCGTCGCCACTACGCCGCAAGCGCCCATCACCGGCGGCGGCACCTCCAACAACGCCTTCCTCACGGGTGGCAGTGGCAGCACCGGTGGCAACAACGCCGACGCCGTCCAGATGAACGCCACCTTCTGGATCGAGACCGTCTCGTGGACCATCCCCGTGCCTGTCTCCAAGGCCGGCCAGACCATGACGCTGACCCCTGTCGCGCCAAACGCCAACGTCACCCTGCCCCAGTTCTCGGTCACCCCGCCCAGGGATATCGCGAAGCCGGTGAATGTGACCATGCAGACCATGCAGATCCAGTATTCGCAGACGGTGTTTCTGAACTTTGGTGGCTTGACGTGGCCGCACGCCAGTGTGAACACGCTCACGCAGCAGGGCACGGTCAGTGTGCCTGCTTCTGCGTTTAATTGAGCTTTTTTTTGGGTCTGATAATAGGAGTGAGTGGTTGGTTGGTTGAGTGGGTGAAGTTACGGTAACTCTGGGGAAAAAAAAGGGGGGGGGTTCTCACACATGACGAACGACACTTTTTCTTCTTCTTTTCTTGTTTCTTTACAGATTATTCGTTCCCTCCTCTTTTTGTTTCCTGTGATATAAATACATCTAGGGCACGGGTTCAGCGTTTCATTCTCATTTCCATTTCCATTTTCATAGCAATTGTATTTCATTGAGCACGTCTCTTCATACAGTGATTCTCCAGCTCTACACATCGCTCTAGCGCATTCCATCCAATCTCACCATACTCTCCTCATTCAATCGCACCATCAGCCATCTCCGTAGCTATATCAAACTAGCCGCCGGCTGCTCCCGCCCCTCCCGCCTCAGATCCAGCGCCCGCCACTCCTGCGCCAGCACGACGGCCAAATCGCCCGCTGCCAGCGCATCCTCCACACTATCATGCCCACACCTCCCGTTCTGGATCTCGCGCTGCAGGTGCACTGCACACAGCGTCTTGAGCTTGAACCTGCCCTTTGGCTTCTTGGCCTCCCTCTGCCTTTTTTCTTCTTCCTCCTCCTTTTCCCTCTTCTTCGCTCTCTCGGCCTCCAACTCCATCTCTCGCTCCCGGGCCCAGTCGATTTCGTCTTCCTCCATCATCGTCAATGAAGACGGCGCTGGGGATAGGTCGCTCGGCCACTCGCCTAACCACTCGATCATCTCCCCTATCTCCTTCGGGTTCACGTCGACTTCCAGGCTGAGGTACTCCCGGATAATGCCCGAGTCGAGCCCAAAGTCCAGATCCAGGCCGTCCATGTCGTCGTCGGCGTCGGCGTTGAAGCCGCCCAAGTCAATCAACGGGCTCGACTCTGCTCTCATCATCTCTTCTGTCTTCTCCTCCAGCATCCGCGCCAGTATGAGCGTATCGAGCACGTGTTCGTGGACCCAGCGCAGGGCTTTCAGGTCGTTGGTCAGCGCGTGTCCAACCACAAGCGTCTGCGGACCAATGAATTCCCAGAGCGCGGCACGTGCTTGCCCTGGGCCGTGTATGCATTGGTTCCGGGATGCGGCGCGCTCGAGCATGCTCCGCGTCACGCCGGAGAAGCGCGTGGCGTAGTGCGACATTTTGACGAGCGGGTGCACCAGGCTGTCCACGAGCGTTTCTCGCGTCAGCACGTCGATGGCGCTGACGCGGATTAGTTCCGGCGTGTTGTGCGTGTTGATGCCCATTTCGCAGTCGATAGCCACGATGGCGCGGTGTTGGTTCTGGTTGGGTGAAGGGTGAAAGGTAGTCGTGGAGGTGGGTGTTGTGTGGAGTTGGTAGAGGTCGAGGAGTTCGGAGAGGGGCGTTTGTTCGTAGGAGTGCGTGTCGGCACCGGAGCAGGCTGGACTGGAGAACTTTGTTGCCGAGCAGCAGGACCACATCTGAGATTTAGGGGTTAGATTGTTAGATTTATGACAATGAATCGGTAGAGATCAGGGGTCAGGTCAAATTCTAGGCTTTTCTTGCTTACCCCTTCTTCCTTGTAGAACACGCCCGAATGGTACTTGCATACGAAACTGTTCACCGGTGTCTGGTTTTCCTCTTCTTGCAGCATGCCATCATCCTGGCCGGCTCGAGAATCGGTGGCAGGCACGTCGTTGAGGTCGAGAGTTAGAGAGGTCTTGGCCGCTTCTCGACTGAGCTTGTTCTCTTTGCTCTTCTTGTGCTTCGTGCGGTTGAGCAACTTCTTCTTGAGGACGCGTTCTTGAGCTTATGTTTATTAGCATGGTGGGTCATTATCGTGCTGACCGTGAGGCCAGACTTACTGGTGCCGCAACATTCACATCGTCTCTTATTTTCAATTTCTTCCAAGGTGTATGGCCTCAGGACGAATTGGTTCTCCTCAAGGGTCTCGCGGTTGTGCCGCAAGGCCATGAGATCGTCAGCTGTCGACGCAGGCATTACAACGTCACCAAGAAGGTGTTCAAAGAAGCCTTATGATTCGAGTATGATACAACGTATGGCTTCTGGACTGGAATTCGTATGCATAAAAGGTAGTGTGAGTGTAGGCCCGGTTGCAGGTGCTAGAAAACCCGGTCTTAAACCACTCTTGTAGTCTTCTCGGCACCGTGCAGTCGCCGGCTGTCCCGGGGAAATACATTGTGGAGGGCGTTGCCGGCTCGATCCACCGATTCAACCGGGCCTGACAATACTTCTGTGCTTGTTGTTACTCATGACTCATGTCGACTGCTACTGACAGCCTGTATGCAGCCGCGAGATTCACATATCCGTCCATGCCTGACCCATTCCGCCGTTGCCGGTCAGCATGTCACACGGGAAGCAGCATAGCCCTTGACGGCTGCAACCTTCCACTTCTCTAAGCATAATGAGCCGAGTAAATATGCGGGGATGTGATGCAGAGTAACCTGTTTCCCGTCATGGACGTGTCATGAGCTGTGAAGAGGAGCGAGTGACATGCCAAATGATACATGAGCAAAGGCCAGCGAACATGGCGTGACATGCCACCCGCCTTGCAATCGTCGAGTTTCTTTGGGTATTCGAGAAGATTCCAGCCTCATTGACAGTCAATCCATTGTCGTTTTATTTGGTGCATTGCTACCAGATGTCTGGTGGAGTTGGGTAATGTGCATGCTGTCACCGCAAATCCCAACAGCCAAACTCCGACAGCCAGACTCGCATCTTATATTGGACCCTGCCAAGTCTCTCGTGACAATATTGTGACCTCCTTTGGTGTCAGGTTGTCTTCTTGGATGCTTCGTTTTCTGAGATGATATGAAAGTCTTTTGCGTGTGCAGTCATGGCTAACAACCTGTGCCAATAGTCACTTGTACATTGAGAAACTTGGAACAACCCCAGATACAATTGATGATTCAATCATTGGCCTAGCTAGAATGATAAAATCTTGCAGTTTGACGTTTTCCTCAGATCATCATGAAAACCTCCACCAATTAACTTAACATGAAAGGCTCGAAGCCGCCGTACAACCAGATGGAAGTTCAAAATATGATTTGGTGGCTTGAACGGCCATCCAAGCCACAGCCGGAGGCGCTCTCCGATCTAAGCGGAGAGTTATAGGGTTACTGGCAGCCTTCACTCACGTTGGACTCCGCACATTTCAGCACTCGTAAGCAGCCTCAGCCCCAGGGCAGAGCTTCTTGGCTGGTTCATTGATCCCTGGTTCACCTTCCAAGCATGCAGCTTCGCTCGAAAATCAGACCTCAGAGGAGACAGTACGGGCTCGCAAAGTTCTCCTTCTTAGTGGAAGAGGTAGTACTTTGGCAGGGGGCGTGCGAAGCCTATCTATCAGACCCTCGTGAGGAATCTCGCAAGAGTTTTTTCTTATCCACCAAGGCAGCTAATGCGATGCGCTCTCCTTGTGATACTTCATGATCAGAATCCTTAGGCTGTCGAGGGTCTTCAGGCAAACTCGTGCCGCACTGCTATGGAACTCACCATTCTGTCGAATGCCAGGCGCGACTCGGTGTAGAGCCGGTAGTCACTAGCTGAACTGCACGCGAGAATGATGGCTCTGAAGGTGATAGCCAACACGTGGTCGCGCCCTCGAACTATTATCTAAACTATTTCAGGCTAACTTTTACGGATTCTCTCTGAGGCTGCGGAGTGTCAAAGCTGGCGTCAGACCGAACTTTGCGGACTGATATCACTAGCCTTCCCGAAGAGGCTGAGATTTGCCTCGTGGGATTCACCCTGCGCCACCAAATGTTGCACCGATGACTTTAGAAATTGCCTCACGCCAGACCTTTTGGCTGCTTGCTCATACAAAAGGCTGCAAACAGATCGGAACTCCAAATCTGGCCCTGGCTGTCAGCCCCGCAACCCTGCAGCAGAGAGGCTCTAGCAACATACTATATATCAGCTTTGCGCATTTCAAGTCAGCATCGTTGATACGAATTCGCCACCTCGCCGTACAGTATGAGGTTCATCAATGTCTATACGCTCGAACTCGAAAATTATCCAGCCTACAGGCCTCCCTACGTCATCATCTCCCACAGATGGCATGAAGAAGAGTTCGAGTACGAGGACTATCTGGCGCTGTCGCACACTGACCGTGAATGCCTTCTGCGCGAGCCGTGGGCAGTCTCGTACACAAAACGGCCTGCTCTCGGCAAGGTTGCCTGGGCGTTGGCCACGGTCAGAGACCGTCATCCGGATGTCAACCATATGTGGATTGATACATGCTGCGTTGACAAGAAGAATCCGTCAGAGATTGAGCGATGCATCAACTCCATGTTTCGCTACTACGAAGAAGCGAGGATTTGCTTAGCATATCTGCGAGACGTGGACGCTGATCCTCATAACGCCAAGCTGACCAGGCAGTCATTCATTGCCAGCGAGTGGTTCAAGCGCGGCTGGACGCTTCAGGAGCTCATAGCTCCACGCGAGGTCAGCTTTTTCGACAGCAGATGGCGACTGTTTGGCACGCGATCGACCATGGTGGCCGACATCTACAGGGCCTCCAGGATCGAGCCACGGTACCTCCTAGGCGATTGGGAGCAGGCTTGTGTAGCCGTCAAGTTCCACTGGCTCTCCGGTCGGACGACGACGTACAGCGAAGACATGGCCTACTGCATGGCCGGCCTGCTGCAGGTCAACATGGACAAACGGCCGGGCGAGGAGGAGCGCGCATTCATGCGACTCCAGGAGAAGCTGCTGCTGGAGTTGCCCGACGAGTCCATCTTTGCCTGGAAGATGCCGCCCTCCATCTCTTCCTGGCTACCCGAGACGTCGTGCGGCATCCTGGCACCGTGGCCCAGCTGCTTCAGCGACTCTGGCCAGGTGACGATCGAGCACGGCAAGCACGAGGCCAGGCCTCCGTTCCAGGTGCGCAACAGGGGCATCTGCAGCCGCTTCAGAGGCGTCTGTGGTGACAGGCATGAGCAGGCGCTGAACTGCTGGACGATGGAGCCGGGCTCTGGCTGCATGAAGAGGCTCTCTATCCAATTCGAGAAGAATGAAAAGGGGCTCTGGCCCCGGACTGGAACGAAAGATTGGAGCTTCAAACGGTCGAAAACGATCAGCCTCTGCACGCCCTGGAAAGTGGCTTCGAGAATGAAGATGGCCAAAATGCACGTACCTCACAGAATTCCAGGTGAGAGGGACCTGGCGCGGCTTTTGAGCCTGCCGTACATGCCGAAGATGGCAGTCAAGTCTGTGGATTCGTGATCAAAGAGTCGCAGCGGGTTCGATTCTGATATGTTTCGGACGCCAGCATGCCGGATAGCTTTTGTCACACGAGTCTCCGTCGATTGCGATGTCGTCTAGACGGCTATCGCATTTTGTGCCACTTCTCAAACCTGATTAGCGGCTCACTGCCAACCCGGAATTGTGGACACGAAGCGTTCCAACGTCCAGGATTATATCTCGTGCCACGCATCCAGAGGCGACAACCGTCCTGCAAGCAGCTCCACACAAGTGATATCAGGCAGCGAACGTTCTGGCTTTCCAAAAGAATCAAGCACAGGGCCTTACCTGCACGATTTTGAGCTGTTTTTCCTTTGAAAAGACGCACCCTTCCAGATATTTCTGGTCCTATATCTGACCTTCGAAATTGAGAATTCAACTCAAACTCGATGTTGAAAGAATAATTGTGCACAATGCTTGGATTAGTAACAAGACGAGCTCACAACAGGGGGAAGACGCATTCTCAGAGCCTGCTCAGTAGCAGTAACAAGCTCACCGTCCAGCATGGCACACAGATACTATGGCCCGTCATCTACGGATGCGTACTAAGATGCACCAAAACAGACAGTGCAGCCTTCGAGAGGTTCTTATATAGCACAAATAACGCACTTGAGGAGACGGCCAGTTCACTGGCTCATTCAGATATGCGACTCACGGATGCTTCGCCGTAACGCATTTCTCTGAGCTGCGCTGTATAGTGTCCAACGCAGCTGCATCGTTTCTCTCGGGAACTGCTTACCTGAAGTGCTAGGCAAACGGACCAGTGTGTCGAGAGGGAGACACGAATGAATGGTCGATCAGTGGCACGATGGAACAAGATAAAACGCACAAATCATAATAAATTCATTCTCACACTCATTTCCTACTTGGCACATGCACTGTGTAGTAACACACAGTTCATTCAAGTCTTGAATTACAACGAAATGATATTTTGAAATGCTCCAATACCTCCCAGCCTTGAACCGAGATTTGCCCGCTAACCCGCAAGACATGAGACTATTCACCTTTCCCCCCTCTCCCCATCAACGCCATCGCTGTGTGTGCCCAAAACCCGACCAACTAGTCAACATATATACACCCACAACAACCACTCTCAGCCCTTTGCTCAAAAGTTATAGCCGCACCTCCGCCGCACTGACCCTCGCCACCGCCTCTCCCTTCTCCACCAGCACATCCGCGCCCTCCTCCTCGTCGGCCACAACAGTAACGTCCGACTGCGCCGAACACCGCCTTCTCAACATGGGCAGTTCCTCCAACAGCGCCTTCACCCCGCCCCTGATCGACGAGGACTCGACCCCCTTGGCCCTGAGCACGCTATTCGCCACCCGCGACGTGTCGCCTTCATAACACACCGTCAGCACCTTGTACTTGTTCTTCCCCGGCCCCATGAGTCGTTGCAGGACACTTGCGCTAGCCGCCGCCATTGCCGCGCTACTGCTGCCGCTGTCACTATCACTGCCGCTGTCGTTGCCGCTGTCGCTGACGTCGCTGTCGCTCTCGCTCTCAGGGGAAAAGAGCTGCTCGAGCTCGACCCATTGCGCCTCGAGCGTGGCGGGGTCGAAGAAGGGGCTTGGGGAGGTGGGCCGCAGGGTGGCGAGCGGGAGGTTGATGGCGCCGGGGAGGTGGAAGGTTTCGAAATCGAGGGGGTTGCGCAGGTCGAGGGTTATGGTTGTTGCGTGGGGGGTGAGGGTGGAGGAGGTGATGGTGTGGGTGGAAGAGATGGCTGTGAGGGGCGGGAGCTCCCATTTCTCGTCGTACCGGTGGAGATCGACTTTTGTGAGATGCTGGGAGACACACGGTGTTAGTTGTGTGGAAATGATTTGTAGAAAGCGAATGTAGGGATGGGGAAAAGGTGGGTGAAGGATGGTAGCGTTGATGTGTGCTTGTGGACTTACCTCGTTGTGAATCTGGGGGAACGGCGAAGCGCCGAGTTTCGAAAAGTAGTCGTCAATATACTGGTAGGGCAGGTCGCAGCACACAAAGACGCAGTGGATGTACCCATCCGGTCCGCGGAGCTGCTCCAGCCTGCCCTCCTTCTCTCTCCGCTCGATGAATTTATACAGACCCTTCAAGTTGAACCCCGACGACGGCCCACAGATCAAGCCCTGCCGACACATTGCCAGACTGAGCGAGTACGAGTCAAACGAGCCGACCTCCTCATACTCATCAATCGCCTCCCTCCACGGGAACTCAACAGGCGCCAGCAGCGCATACGACCTGGGGCCCGGCACGCGATCCCCGGGAGCAGTGCACACACCCAGCCTCGTAACATCCGGCCTCTCCCGCTTGAAAAAGCTCCCCAGACCCGTCATGGTGCCGGAGGTGCCCATGCCCGCGCAGATGACTTTGATCTCCGGCAGCTGCCTGAGGATCTGGGGACCCGTCCAGCGCACGTGCGCCTGCCAGTTCAAGTCGTTCTCGTACTGGTTCGGGTTGATGGTGTCGTCGTGGTCGGTGGCGAGCCGCTTGGCCCGCTCGATGCCGCCGCGCGGGTCGATGGGCTCGGGCTGCGAGGGCCCGCCGAAGAGGGTGATGTCTAGGCCGAAGAACTGCATCAGGCGGAGCTTGGCCGCGCTGGTCTTGTTGCTCAGGAAGGCGCGCACGTCCGGCACGTTGTGGAAGATGCGAGAGGTCATGGCCATGGAGATGACGGTCGAGCCGGAGCTATACTCGATCACGGTTTTGGTCTTGGCCGGGTCCACGCTGTGCTGGAGCAAGTTCATGGCTGGTAGCGCTTTGACGTTGTTGGCCGGGTGCATGCTCATCATCTTGCCGTAGATCCGGATGCCCTTGGAGGCGTATGGGTTGAGGGAGGTGGGGATCTCGACGAGTGGAAGCGGTGGGAGGCAGTCCGGGTCGAAGTATTCCCGCATCGAGTCCGGGCCTTTGTAGACGTTGAGGTGATTTGTTCGCGACATTTTAATGGATGTCGAAATTGTGGTGAGCCCTGGTGGGCAAGAGGAGTGTGAGAGACTTATAGATACAGTAGAGTGGACAGGTGTGAAGTCTATAGAGCAGTGTAGATAGCTGAAAGCAGGTGTAGCCGGATATGAAAATGAATATGTACACGCTTCTGAATGCAATGACCGGCTCTTTGGTTTTCGCACAATTGAATCTAATCTTCAGGGCGTTACTCGACTCATATACATTTTCCAAAAGTCCAGAGAACCGGAAAAGCGGGCAGCATTGCCCATGGTTTGCTTTGCTTCGTTTACCTGCTCGTGTCGTCTCGGCATCTTGTGAGATTCCCCGATCCTGCGACCGGCGTGTATGTGTGAGAGAAAGAGAGAGAGAGTGTGTGTGTGTACCTTGCCTGCTGCCACTGCTACATTGCTGAATTTCGCTCAATTGGACCCTGCCGAACACATACACGCACCTCTTTTAAGGTAATTCGACCACATAATACCCGCGAGCAGCAATCAGATGCGCCGCCGACGCCGCCACCGGATGCAGCAAGGCTCGGGGATGCAAGATGCAAGTATCAAGATAGATCAGCACAGACGGAGGGATCGGCACATTCCCCCACAGCGCCGCCCTCGAAGCCAAGCTTAAATTCATCCGCTGCCAGAGTCAGGGGACTGGTAGCCAATGGCGCCGCGATGCTTCCGCATCGTGGCTGTCACTGACGCGCTGGCCGCTATGCCTCACTCAGCAGTTGAGCATGTTTGCGCAAGTTTCCATGCGTGGTACAGTGGAGCTCCGAGTAGTCGACACCAGTACTTTTTCTCTCTTTTTCTTGCCCGTTTCTTCACATGGTTGGGAAACGCTGGGCAAGTATCAATTAATTCGTGGGGACACGATGGTTGCACTCCACGATGCAACTCCAGCATAACCATCAACCAGCAAAAGTTGGTCGCGTGTGCCGTCTCCTTTGCTGATAATTCTCCCCCTCCCTTTCATCCAGATCTAATCGATAGTAATTGAGGGGAATTTCCCAGACAGTTGAACGCGCGCACCTGCACCGGACTAACGTTGCGAAAAAGCCAAAATGCCCACACCGAAACGGCGGTTGGCGCTAGCCACAACGTACAGAATCCAGGGACCAGCGGATTTTCTGTGAGAAATTCCACCGCAAAGCTGGGGGTGGGCAGGTAAAGTCAGATTCGATCGGAGCTTTTTTCTGTTCTTTTTTAAACGACTCTTGGTGCCAGCATGCTTTCGCTAGAGGTGCCCCATCTTTCAAAGTATTCCGAGGAGAAGAAAAAGGGAGCAGCATCCATCAACCCCTCCTGATCACGATGTCTGCTAGCACCGAGAAAGATGCGGAAAAGGTGGGCGGCGCGACGACGGTGAGCACCCGCGTCGAGCCGGTCGAAGAGGCATCCGAGCCTGCGTCGCCAGCAGCGGAGGAGACTGCCAAGACCGTGGTTCTCAACGAGCAGACGAACTATGTGCCTGTGCGGAGGATTGTCATTGTGAGTTTCGTCTTCCTGAGCAGCATTCAATCAACGTGGCTGTTTGGCTGACCGTGGTTGTTTTTTTTTTTCTCTCTCGCCAGATCTTCCTCGCCTGCTCGACAGTGTCCCTCACTGCACTGCTCGACCAGACGACGCTGGCTGCAGCGCTGCCGACGGTCACGGAAGAGCTCGATGCTGGGCAGCAGAGGGCGTGGATCGCCGGTGGCTTCTTCGTGACGTCGACATGCTTCCAGCTGGTGTACGGCCGGCTCTCGGACATTTGGTCGCGCAAGGCGACGCTGCTGGCCGGATTCGCCGTCTTTTTCGTCGGCAGCCTGCTCAGCAGCGAAGCGCAGACGGCGACGCAGCTGATCGCCTTCCGCGCCCTGACCGGCGTAGGTGGAGGCGGTCTGATGAGCGTGGCGCAGATGATCGTCTCGGACGTAGTGCCGCTGAGGGAGAGGGGGAAGTATCAGGGCATTCTGGTGAGTTGGGTCAGCAATGGCTTTGTGTTGGTGGTGGTGGACGCAAGGGTTCAGGACTGTCTGACTGATTCATCGATCATCTTTTTTGATCTGCGTTTTCTGAAATACTTGAAGCTGACATGGCGTGAATTGACAGGGTTCAGTCGTGGCAATTGCCAACGGCATCGGACCGGTGATTGGAGGAGCCCTGGCTCAGGTGCCTAATGGTGGCTGGCGATGGATCTTCCGACTCAATCTGTTTCTGACCGTGTTATCTTCCGCCTGTGTGGTGTTCTTCATGCCCTTGAAGAAGGTCACGGGCGACTGGAAGCTGTGAGTGTGATTGTGTGTGCTTATAGCAGTGACAGAGCTGACGGAAGGCAGAAAGGTGAAGCTGACGGACTGGGTTGGTGTGATTATTTCGCTGGCCGGGACATCAGTGTTCATTCTAGGGCTCACGTGGGGAGGTGGCGAATACGCGTGGAACTCACTCCACGTGATCCTCACGCTGGTCTTTGGCTTCCTGGGCTCGGTGGCCTTTGTACTGTGGCAATGGAAGGGTGCACGAATGCCTCTGGTGCCTTGTGAGTGTCGAAGCCAGTCTCTGAGGATTTCTCCTGGCTGACACCGTGTGATAGTGCACATATTCAAGTCTCGCATCGTCAACGGAGCCTGCCTCACCATGGCCATTAACGGGTGGAACTTTGTCGTACAGATCTACTACATTCCGACCTTTTACCAGCTGGTCTACGGATACTCGCCGGTGCGATCCGGTGCACTCCTGCTGCCCATTACCCTCCTACAGAGTACGTGTGAAAACGGTCACTCCCCTTCCCGGTCCACTTTGACCACTCCTCTCCTCCTCCCACCCAAGAGCCAAGATCAGAGCCATAAACTGACACGCAACACCAACAGCTGCATGCTCCACCGGATCCGGACTGGTGGTGCACTGGACGGGCCGGTACCGCGAGTGCATCCTCCTTGGCTGGGTGATTTGGGCGGTAGGGCTCGGCCTGTTCTCCACCCTGGACGAGACCAGCGGGCTGGGGAAGCAGATCGGATACGCCATCCTGACCGGAGTGGGCGTCGGCAACACGCTACAGCCGTGAGTTTTGACAGTCCAAGACAGGATCTGCGCGATAAGATGGGACAGAAGAAGCTGACAGGTTGGTCCAAAACAGGGCGTTGATCGCCATCCAAGCCGGCGTCGAAAGACGTGACATGGCGGTTGTGACCGCCTTCCGCAAGTGAGCCACACCATACGCACATCGCACACCCACTCTCACAACGAGGAGCGAGCAAACATGGGCTCCCGCACCTCTTGGTCTCGTGGTGCCACAGACCCACAGCTCCTCCCTCCCTGCCCCTGTCCCCTGCCCCAAGCTCGGAGCTCCACTACTACTACCCCAAAGTGTGTCTGTCGATCACAGCTGACTAATTTTGTCTTTGGTAGCTTCATTCGGAACCTGGGTGGTACATTGGGTCTCGCCGTGTCAGGCACCATTATGTGAGTTCTTGCTTTCGAGCCACGCACAGTCAATCACCTCTTCACCCAAGGAAGATCTGTGCACCATCCATCCATCCACCCACCCGTGCCAGCACCCCATTGTCCATTCTTCATCTCCCCTACCTTCCCCATCAACACTCCCGCAACCCTCCATCGGCCCTCACTAACCACCCTTCCCTATAGAAACAACCTCGTCACGCACTCCCTCTCAAGCGCCGGCCTGTCCACCTCAGCAGCGAAATCCGTAATCGCCAACCCGCAGAGCTACCTATCCAGCATCCCCGCCTCGCAGCGTGAGCAGATCCGGACCGAGCTCATCGCAGCGTACAGGTCGGGCTTCCGAATCATCTTCATCGTCATGGCTGCGCTGGCGGCGCTGGCCTTTGTGCTCTCCGCCGGCTTGATTCCGCAGGTCAGTCTGAACAGGGCGGATGATGAGGCGTTGAAGAGGAAGGCGCGGCAGGAGATGGATGCTGAGAGGAAGAAGGGGAGGAGTGGGAGTGAGGCGAGTGAGGAGGAGGTGGATGGGGATGTGGAGAAGAAGGCGGGTGCTGCCGCTGCTGTGTGAGGGCTGCGTTTGTGCTACAGGACTCGTAGATTTGGTGTTTGCAATCGTGGTCTTTTTAGAGGATAGATGGTTTATTTCTATACAGGTTTATACACCGATGCCTTTTGCTAAGTTCCTCCACTTCACTTCAATGCTCATCATCTCTTCTCTCCTCTTCTCATCTATTTCTCAGACGCATCTATATCAAGGCTCTACTGTTTTTCACACGCACATCTACATCCACGGCCAAAGTTGACGAACAATTCCCAGTTCTTCATCCGCTCATCACCTGCCCAGCCTCTTGTAGAAATGCGTACACCCGACCAGCTTGCCCGTGCTCGCACTGACGATATACTCGGGCAGGATGCCCTCGACCGTATACCCGAGCTTCTCATAGAACTTTTCCGCCGGACATCCCGTCTCCGTGCCCAGCGTAATGTAATACAAGCCCTTAGACAGGGCCTCGCGCTCGTAGGCGGCCATCAGTGCCTCGCCGATGCCTAGCCGCTGAAATTGCGTCGACACCACCAGCTTCTCCACCTTGGCGCGGAAAGGGCCGGTGCCAGATGCAATGTCCAGCAGTACTACAGTGCCGGCCACGGTGAAGGCGCAGGCCGGGTCTGTGGCCGGAGGCGAGTCGACGAGCCACAGCAGGAGTGTGCGTTTCGGGTCTTTCAGTGTGTTGCGCCATAGGCCCTCGACTTGCTCGTAGGTCACGGGCGGGACGAAGGTCATGCTCGCGCCGCCCTCGATGGCGGACTTGAGGAGTGTAGTGAGTTGCGGGAGGAGCTGTGAATCGGGGTGCTCGGTCGGCGAGTAGCGGGCGAGTCGCCCTGGTGCTGCCGGACGGACTTCGGAGCCCATGATTTGAGATGACGGCGTGATAGATTTGATGTAAAGGTAAATGTTCGACGTATTGTCGAATCAGGAGGGTTTTGGTGATTCGAGAGAGTCTGGCAAAGTGTCTATCTCAGACTTCACATCGACTGTTTTGTATAATTGACAGATGGTGGGCAGATGATTGAGGATCTCCGTATCCCACTTGTTCATTACCAAGATTTATTGGCGTTGGAATTCGAACGGCCTCAGGTTGAGAGCAGCCTCCCTCAGCCGATCAACTCCCGCACTCATCCAGGTGCATCGCGAACAATACCATCTCCTCGTCCTCATTGTGCCCAAACTTTTCTTTTCCGACTCACTCACCTCACACCCTTAATGCCACCTCATTTCTCTGCTCTCAACATCTGCTCGCTGGCCCCTCTCCTCGGCTAGCATGTGCAGACGGCGGCAGCAGCAAACCAGCAAGTAGCAGGTGTGGTGGATCTCATCGCACATCCACGATGCCAACGCGGGGACTTTTTTTTCGCTCAGGACCCACCATGCCAAACCTACACCCTCGTCCAAACTCCACAAACTCAAAAAGCGGACCCCCAATCAAGCTTGCCGGAATCAGGCAGGGTTGCATGGACCTGGCATGGTGGACGCAAAAATGCGGGTGTGGCTTCAAACCGTTTTTCTGCGGGCGAAGATGGAGCCGATCATCCCAGCATCTTCGATTTTTCAGGCGAGGAAGTCTTTCTTGCTGCTAAGGGGTCCATCCTTGGTATGTGTGTTGCCATCTTGCCTGCAGACTGTGGTGTGCTAGTAGTGTGCGTGTCTTTGGTTCACTCAAGTCCAAGTTACTGCTGTTGGTGCGTCCGTGAACATTTTCGCTTGCGGAAGCCAGAAACAGAAAGTTGCATGACACGCAGGTGTCCAACTGCGCTAAGTTAGGTTTTCAGGGAAGAAGAACTAACTCACTCACTCCTGCATACAATACTGCTGTAGTACAAGTCTGCGAGTGCAGAACTTTAGCGCTGATTGCGTGTGAATAATCTCTCCGTCTGTCGGCCTCAAACTCGCTTCTCTGAGCGAGGTTTGCACGGCTCGGCACTGGGGAAAAATGGTGGTGGCAAATAAGCGGGGTTGAAGATAGATTCTACTCAGCTTCCGAGACCCTTTTTTCTCCCGTGGTCCCACCTTCTTCATTTGCTTGCCTCTCCAAATTGGGCTGGTTCTCACGGAAGATTTCTACTGATGAGATGGAGAATTCCCTGTGCAGGCTTACGGCTCGCGATCTGACCAAATATTTCATTCACTGTCTGCTTGCTCAAGGAGATATTTGGCCAACTATTGAATGGAAGCAGTTCTCTCTCTCGTTCATGAATCAAGTCAGCGGCTGAGGCTTGCACTATGAATGAATCTCGGTGTGAGATTGCCGTTTCATCGTTCGCAATGGCACGCCACACCAAGCCACTGCTTCAGCCACACACGATTGGGGCTTGATGAGAATTCCTGATTCAGTCAACAATGTGCTCATGAACGCGAACTTGCCTCAAGTACCTCTTCCGCAATTTGTTGTTTCCAAGCTCCTACCTATACTTTTCTCGTTGTGTCTTTTCCACAGGGATGCAGCACTCGATCATCTCCACATTTCTGTGACATGAATGTCTCATGATTATTGAAGATTTCGCGTTGCCACTTTGTGGAAATGCATGCTGTCTGACCACTTTCCTGCCGTATGTTTGTCTCAATATCAAAATATCGTTATTGCCTTAGCGTTGCATTCTTTGTCTTCACTGTACCTATGAGTCATCTGATATTACGGATCAAAATGAAAAAAAAAAAAAGATAAAAAAGGAAGAAGAAAAACCAGAAAAGAATATTCAAAAGAAAAGGAAATAACGAACGTTCTGTATCAAATATCCTCCAACTTTATTCGCAGTAATGGACATGTAACCTCCATGAGAGGCCAATGTCCTGCCTATTCCTGTTTTTCAAATAATAGTGTTCAATGATCTGTCGACGCATCTGACACCCTGATAGACGTGTGCCTCGATCATCGAGCGTGGACAGGTAAACCTGATTGAAAGGCCAGACTGTATGATGAGCCAGCCTGAACTTGTCAGAACGTCATGTGTGATACCATTGCCAAATATTCCGGCCTGTGATGAGTGTCTGGTCAGAATCTTCCTCCATGAGGCTGCCTGTACATGTGTTTGTCGCTTTCTCTCATAGGTAGATGCCTTCTGCTCAAAACTGCTGTTTTCAAAGTTGTCTCCAACACTGTTTCGAAGTAGATAGAAGCTTGGCTTGGAGATCAAGCTAACATTGTCTACATCTCATATCTTACAGGGATCGAGATGCTCTTCAAACGCTGGAGGGAAAAGAAAGGTATGGAGACCCGCGTCCGTGGAAATACCGTTCCCTTGCAAATGCTTGGCATAAAATTCCTCCGAATATGTTTTATTCCCTTGAATATATGACTCACATCCCACCTCATCAATCGTGGACAAAAAGAGGCTGGCCCTGCCACTCAGAAATCCCGCTTTTGACCTTCCCAGACGCGCCCGAGTTGCCGTTCAGCTGCTCAACCCTGAGCCCGACCGGGGCGCCCGTGCTGCCGAACTGGTGGTTGTGGGCCCGCCGGACAGGTGCTGCCTGTACAGGGAGAAGGACGGGTCTGCCGTCTCGTTTTTACTGAATTCGAACACACCGACACCGTCCCGATCCGCGCCCTCCGGGACCTGCATCATGATGCTACCTCTCCAGGTATCATTGTTCCTCTTTCCAATGGAGCCGAAGCCGACGCGGCTCATATAGCGAATCGGTGGTGAAGGGCGGTCGGGCGAGGCCTTTTCCTATTATGAGGTGCATGAAGGTTGAGGGTGTCTTGATGGTCGGGGCTTGGAGAGAGTTCATGATCTGTGTCGCTTCGCTGCATGAACATGCGGACGGGTACCTCGCTGTCTCGCTGCAGGCTGACGCGCTGCTGGTTATGGCTGTCGAGTAGGATGCCGCTGTTACTGTTGCCTGAGAGAGGTCGGACTAGACGCGCTGAAATCGTGCTCGTATGTTGCCAGAGGAGTCGTGGTGCATCGTGCAGATGGAGAGCATTTTTGACATTCGTGCGGGTTGCAACAGATTGGCTGTGCTGATAGCGGTACGCTTGCAGTTGTCCTGCTTGTAGCAAAGAGCCTGTGTCACTCTGCCATGCCCGTTTCTACCTAAAAGAGGCAAGAATAGGTTCGTTGTTTCGATACTCCAAAGCGATGCATTTCGCTACCAGAACGTTACTCGCTAAAGGAACGGTGAGAAGAAGGACTCTTATGTGCTATATGTTGCTAATGTGGGCTGAGTGACAAAAGTGCCCGGTACCTGCTTGTCAGTTTGAAGAGAAGAGATCAACAGAGAGTCAAAGCGAAGCAAGAAAGGAGAGAACAAAGCCCAAACCTGAGCAGAGAGCAAAGAGAAGCTGCATATGAACGAATTCACCCGTCAACAAACGAGATTATCAGATCTCACACGGGTGAGATTCGAGCGCCCCTCCGCATCTGGGCGTAAATGCCACGCGAGACCAAAGGGATCGTTTGAACCACCTCGTGAAAGCTTCGCTGATTCGCTCAGTTTAACTACCAGCTGTTGCTGTAACGACATGGTCTGGTGGGAGTTTTGGCTGACAGAGAATCCATCGTCTTGCCCAGCTCGTCAACCATAAGTTTATCCATGAAACTACGAGCGACAGTTGCTTGGCCGAGCACCAGGCAGATTTCCAGGGAGCATCTCCATGCTAGGAGGTCAACTGCCAACACAGCTCCGGGCTACAACTTTCGCAGCCATATCCCAAATAAGCCTGAGCACGCAATTATGCCGATATGGTGCCCTTGTTCCAATACAGTGCCAGCATTTTCCTACTTTATTACAGCATCAACACAGCTTTCCAGCCAATGCCCTGCGCAAGCCATACCCTTCCGTGCCCGCGTTTTGTGGCGCTGGATCGCTCGGGGTCTGGGCCCTGGAGCCGACTTGCCCGCTGCAACCCAGGAAACAGAAGGCGAGACAATTGGGGAAAAGATGGGATAGACGGGGAGTCAGTGGTCAAGTAATCCGCTCGAAACACCGGCGACCATTATAAATGCTCGAATCGAAGGAGCAGGTCTGACTTAGAACCTCGCTGGGACAGATTATCCGGTTGATACATTTGACGCAAATATATAGGTCGACGTTGCGAGATGCGGTGAGACTCCTCGTGTAGAGAGAAAGGTCAGGTCGAAGCGATTGAGACGTTGCCCAGTATCACAGACGGATGGGTGTTGCGCAGTAAAGCGACCCATGGAGCGTCGAGATGATATGCGATCGTCAAGATCGCATAATCATGGCTCTCATGTGCATAGAGCCCGTCAAGTCTACACAGAAAGATTTTTGGCAGGCACCACAGAGGGCTCTCTGTTGATCGCCACGCGTATGTGCACGTCGGGACTATACACGACAGACATTTGAAGTTTGATTCACATGGTCGTATTGACACGTCGGGCTGGCGTTAGAAGTCCTCGATGGTGAAGTTGTTACGTGGCCAAGCGCATGTTGTAGTGTTACAAGTCAAATCTCATAAGAAGTTAAGACTGTTTCATGTGGTATAATGAGCTAAATTGGTGAACATGGCTCCAAAGAGGCCGGTGAATCACATAGGCAAAAATTGAGACCTATTCCCTTCCTCCCAATCGGTCGTGATAAACAAATGGATTAAAGATAAAAAAAAAAAAAGTGTAAAAAACCCCATCAAGCGTTGATTCATATCCCCAATGTTAAGCTCGCAGCTTGCCCAAAGTGACAACCGCCAGCAGTCCTTCCCAAGACCTTGTATGGCTTGAGCAGTCATTGCCGTATATCAGCACCGCGTCTCACCAGCGCGGCGGCGGCTGTGCCACAGGCTGCTCAGTGACGACCGCCTGATCCTTATCCCAAGGACCCTGCCCATGGTGTAGGGACTGCGACCAATGGTGGTCGTGCTGATGGTGGTCCTTCTTGTGTCCATTGGAGCAGTTGCAGCAGAAGCAAGTCGGCGCAAACTTCTTGATCAGGTAGCCTCCTCCGAACAAGGAGAGGAGCAGACCGACGACGCCACCGGCAATGCCGGCCTTGGCGCCCCCGCTGAGCGACATCAGGCCGCTGCTCGAGCTGCTGCTGGAGTCCGAGGAGCCAGATGAGGAGGAGCCAGACGAGGAGCCGGATGAGGAGCCGGATGAGGAGCCGGAGCTCGATGTGTCGGTACTGGCCGCCACCGCGGCGCCGACGGTGATGGTTGTGACCGGGCCGATGGCCTTGGGCTTGCTGGAGCCGGGGTCGGTGCATGTGACGAGTATAGCCTGGATTGCGCCATCCATGTAATGGTACCAGCATGAGCCAGTACTGTAAGTATTTACGTAAGTGTCTTGCTTGGCACATTGCGCGTCGGAGAAAGCATATGCGTGCACGGTGGAAAAGCTGCCGCCGGAGCAAGGTATGCTGTCCATCGTAAAGCCCTCCATGCCGATGGTGGCGACACAGCCGTCCAACGGGATCGAGACGTTCTTTGACGTCGTGCTGGGCACATGGCATTTCGTATCTGTGAATGTCGATATGGGGATCATTGCGGCTCTCTTCTTCAGGGAGGGAGTGGCAAGCGCGTATGCGGCGCCAGCCCCGGCAAGAACCTTGATGAGAAGCATCTTGACAAAGAGCTCTGGAATGCAGAAGACAAGAAAGACAAGGAGCTGCAGCCTGGAAAGTCGACTTTGAGAGAGAAAAAAAAATATGATGAACAGCTCTACTAAGAGACGAGGGCGAAACCAGCAAGATAAGCTCAGCTACTGCGGAGAAACAGCAACACCGCAACCAGATCAATCGCTCTCCAAAGAGCTTGGATTGATCCTGAACTGCTCGTCGTCGACGTTTGGAGGGCAAGGCTCTCAGCGTTCGCATGGTGTATGGCGCCACAGTGGCCTAGAAACACGGCTGAAGCTAAACACTATCCCTCGCGCGGTGAAAGCTTGGTCGCTGAGCCTGCATATTCACCCTTGAGCTGCATATTAGCGTCTGGGCTGCACATTCGCCTCGAGACGGGTGTTCGCGCCGGGGACAGCGCTTCTTCTTCAAACCCATACATAAATTTGTACAGTTTATCCTGACAATACATACAACAATACTTGAGGGCCTTTGAGACAGATTCCGCAAACGATAGATTGATTTCACCAAAAAAAAAAAAAGAAAGAAAAAAAGAAAAAATAACAGGGTACAATCAAACAGCACAGTGAATGCATTCGAGAAATCAACACATTATGCTGGCAGCGACCAGGAGATAAGAAGCATTTGTGGCTGAACATGGGACGGCAGACAAGTAAAGAGTGGCTTCCACGCTAACCCGAAATCAGGAATTCCCTGGTCCGGCCAAGACGAGATGCGACAAGTAGCATACCGTGGTTGCAAGCTTCAGCCGACTTGTCCGCCCAGACAACTGCACCGTCAGCGCCACATTTCTCGAAAGTGGGGAGTCCTGCGTGAAACGCTAGATCCGACGCAGGTTTTCCGAATGGTCTGATGCCTATGATATGCTAGCTGGAGGGCATTGAGCGGGCATGCATCGACGCCGACCTTCCCGTTCTGTGTCTCTGCTTGTGTTGAAGTCGCGAAGCACCGCCGATTTCGGCTGCACGCTCGTTCGAGAACCGCGAGGACGCACTGTCTACCAGGGTGGCCGGAGGCGCCCTCTCCCATATTTGCTTCCCAACGCCTGTTCCTGCTGGGCGAAGGCTTGTTTCGCTGCAACACATCCTTTTCGCTGGTTATTGTCTTGGCAGCAGCCACACTTGGGCACGTGGGATCAGACTCGAGATAGCATTGCATGAGCTCCAGGTTGCCTTATTTATAGATGGAGCAGTTCTCGTGGATGGTTCAGTGCTGGAACAGAATTGATCAGCAAGGCCACGATGTGTTTGTTCGGCCTCACTCGATCATTCAAAAGGTGGAGTCGCGGTCGACAATGCGGAACTTGCCTGTGCTAAGTAATCAGGGCTGTCATGTGACCTTCCTTGTGGTCTTGGGTCAGACTGGAAATGCTCGGCCGCCTTTGTTGGAAAGTCCTCATCGCACCATTTGCACGTATGGTCGACAACTTAATTATTTGACTTTGTGGAGGTATTTACGGTTTACTTTTGACATCTGCTACATTGGTGAAACCAGACAGGTTCTGTCACATACGAAGGAGAAGACATCTGTTCGTCGGGCCTTTACGTCCGTATCAACTCTCTTACGAGGTGAAATTGGCTGGTGAATCTGGTCACACCCAAGCACTGCACAGCGAACTTTCTACAGCCGATTGGACCTAAACTATCAGCTTCCGAGGTGGTAGCTTCAAGACTCGTCACACGCGACGTGCGGAGTGTGAGCCGATGCCTGCTCTGCCAGATGGTCCGTCGGCAGCAATCTCCGCATTACCTACCACTTCTGCGCATTTTCATCACCTTGGACGTTCGATGCATGACAGATGAGTACCAACGACGAACCCTGTCAGACAAGATCGTGACAACTTCATGTGCTATCATGGCTCTCACTGAGAGTACGCCAGTGGTGAAATAAAGTTGCAAACGATCAGACCACTGGCGACTGTTGCAGATCCCTGCCACGGCTCTTCCAGGCATCTGTATGGCTGAAAATGAGCAGATCGGTTTTCCAAAAATCAAACGCAACTGTCTGCAAGCCGTGTTTGCGTAATTCTGAGGATGACACCAAGAGCTTCGCCCCAGTCCCTCTCTCGCTAAGCCGCTCGCCGAATGTGGCAATGATGATAAAGACATGAGGCACAAATGCCGGGATAACCATCTTTGCTTGCACAAAAGCTGATACGCGTATAGGCAAGTTGTGGCCCTTTACGTTCTGCGTTTAAAGAGCGCATTCCCTCCAACTATACCAATCTTCTCTGTCCAAAGCAGACACCGTTTGACTTCACATCAAACTGCCGTCATTCATTCGAGCTTTGTAAGGATCTACCGGTTGCTCCTGTCTCCATCATCTGCGCAGCATGTCTTCATCTTCATCAGAAATCATCCTCTACGCCGTGCCCTCGCGCGAAGGGAGATGCTGCTCGCCCAACGTGTGGAAGACGCGCATGCTGCTCAACTACAAGAACATAGCCTACAAAACGCGCTTCATGCGGATGGAAGACCTCCAGCCGACGCTGAGCCAGCTGGGCGTGCCGCCCAACGACCCCAACGCCAGCATCGCGCCCTTCACCGTCCCGGTCGTGACCCTGCCGTCCGGAGAATCCATCATGGACAGCCGGCAGATCGCCAGCGCCATCGAGGCCCTCCACCCGTCGCCGACCGTCCGGCTGGACGACCCGGTGGTGGCGCGCGTCGAGGCCTTCTACTACGACATCATCATGCCGCTGATGCCGGTCTGGCTGCCGCGCATGGCGCGCAACGTGGTGCAGCAGGAGTCGCTGGCCTGGTTCTACGAGCAGCGCAAGGCGAAGCTCGGCATGTCGGTCGACGAGATGGAGGCCAAGCTGGACGGTGAAGGTGATAAGCCCTGGGAGGCGGTCAGGCCGGCGGTCGACAAGTGGGTGGCCATGCTCAAGGAGCGGCCCGAGGGACCCTTCTTCTTGGGCAGGGAGTTTAGCTACGCTGACGTCTACACGGTGACGCTGCTCAAGTTCTACCAGATTATTGACCAGGAGGTGTTTGAGCGCCTCGTCGCGCACGACGATGTGCTGAGGAAGCAGTTTGAAGCTGCCAGTCCGTGGTTGGAAAGGGATTATTGAAAGGAGTGTAGAATTTTTTCCGCCGGACTGAAATGATGAGACCAGCATATCCCATTCTTTCTCTCCTGCACTTTGCAATGTCTAGGTAGTTTCCACTTCATTGAATCAGCATCTTTCCAACATAACACCACTATCACTCATCTCCTATCTTTATGTACAGTGCTATCGTTTCCTGGGCAATCTGACCAAGCACACACCCATTTCCAAAGGAACGAGTCCTGGGCGGAGGTACTCCACACTAAAGTTTTTTTTTTCTTATCTTTTTTTTCCTTTTTTTTGTGGGCACAGTTCTCACAGTAAAGACTTCCAGTCTATTGTGCCAAAAAGCCCTGGGTCACCACGTTGTGCGCAGCGTTCAGCAAAAACATGATTGGACAAGAGTGAGCCATCAGATCAGGGTAATCTTCAACTCTGGGTTGGGGCGGAGTTAACTCAGAAACCAGGACTCGTTTGCTGCTGCTGCTGCTGCTGCTGCTTCTGCTTGAGGTTGCTCGTATATCTCAGGCAACAACACGACCAACATGTCTGCACACTGCTTGATCCCAAAACTGTATTTGGTATTTGTTTGCTGGAAGATGGAGGTGAGCAGTTCCGAGAGAGTATATGCTGAATGACAAAACTCCAGTATCGGGTTTGATGTGAGTATATTTGACACTGTATAATTGTTGCTACACATGGTGCAAAGCGGTTATATTATATTTTGTTGTGCTTTGCATCATCTGCTCTTTGATGCTCACTACACTGATGGTTGATGCTTTAGTTGTTGGTTTCTTTCGCTGTAGACCGCTTGTGTCTCTCCCATGTGACCGAATAGCCACTCAGCTTACACCGTATCATTTCATAGTGTTCCTAGAGAAATCAGTGTGTCTTTTGATTAGTTGCTTCAAACGAGGACAAAGCGGATCGACCTCATTCATGTATTCAAGTCCCTGTGACATTCTGGCCAATTTAAGGATGGTTTCCATGCACCAAAGTGCAGGCAAGGCCAGGAGTTTATCGCTATATTTCTGACCGATATCAAAAGCCCAAATTTGCAGATCATCGAGATGGCCAGACCAGTCAACGTATCTCTTGAGGTAGAAACTCAGGAACTAGCTGAAGATGGCGAGCTTGGAAACCTTCAGATTCATCTTCTAAATGAGAATAATACAATTTCGATTTCTTGACGAATTCTGTCCAGTGAGACGGCTGAAGATTTATTCCGACGTCTGTCTCGTTGCCTCAGACCAAATTTGAAGCGGCGCTCCATGTTCACGATGACGTGCAAGACCACGACGAGATGAACCTATGGTATGGAAACCCAAAATACGTCACGAATCACTGTCAAGAATTGCTCAAGGCTTCTTCTTTTGTTCCAGCTGCAGAATCAGCACATTGCATTTTCGCCTCTCGTTTCAAGGCACGTCTGTCTATATACTTGACCAGCACCTCATTCTATGTAAAGCCGTCAACGGCAGATCTCCAATCTTTGCTCTCAACAAGCTGTTTTGTACAACCTCCCCCTCTCACCCACGCATATACAACAACAACAACCCCTCCTCCTCACCTCTCAGAGCATTACTGGGTCTCCAGCACCTCCTTGCCAGTACCATACTCGATATCATAAACCGGCTGACCGTGGAGCGGAGTCTGCAGACCCAGCTGATGCGGGCAGGCGGGCTGGTTGCTCACCGCCAAATCCAGCTTGCACACCTCGTTAAACCCCAGCGTGCAGGCGCTGTTCTGTATGTTCCACAACACCGCGTTCTCGCGCGCCCACGATCCCACGGGACAGCTGACATAGTAGTTGATGCTGTTGGCGGCCATGAGGCCCAGCTTGCCGCCGGCCGCGGACAGCACGTCGGAGCAGGCGCTCATGGGCATGGGCTCCCAGTCGGCGGCGATGCCGCCGCCCTCGGTCGGGTCGACGGTGGCGTTTTTCCCCACGTTGAGGTAGTTCCACGCGTCGTACGAGATGTCGTACGCGCCGCCGGACGTGTCGATGTGCAGCAGGTTGACGCTGCGCCCGTTGGCCGTCACCTTGACGCACAGGTTGTCGCAGCCCGGCTGGGACGGCCAGTAGGCTACACGGTTCGTGTCGATCTTGCAGCCCAGCACGCCGATGGAGGAGGAGAACTGCTGGTGAGGCGTCACCGAGATGGCGGTCGCGCTGGCGCCGGCCGCGGCGAGGGCGAGCACGGAGATGATGTTGGCAATCATTTTCGTAGAGTTTTATAAAGGGTGTGATTTGTTTGAAATTGGGTATATTTGGAAAAATCCGAGGTATCTGGGGGCGAAAAAATTCCCGTCTTTGCGCTGAGCTGCTGATATCTTCAAGATGGACAACCAGAAAATTTTTCAATGAATGTGAGACGTGTGTGAGACAAGACCACACAAAAGGAGCGAATGAATGGAATTGAGACGGACTTGCCGATTGAAAAGGAGAGACTGAAAGAAAATGGACAATGAGTGACGATCTGCAGACTGGCTGGTGAAAAATGTGTACAGAAGAGAGAAAGAAAAAAAAGAGAACAAAGGAGAACAGAGGGCAACAATGGTCTTATGTTCAGGCATCCTCTCCCTCTTACCTACTCAGAACGGAAACATGAGGCCATCACTACCCGGCCGGCCCAGACAGATGCCTTTTGTTCCGGTACAGTAGCTGAGTAAAGCTCGACAAAGAGTTCCGTGCGTGTCTCAAGGGGTCGCAGGCTCAATCCACACAGGAGGCAGCACTGTCAGTTGTGTGTGTGTGAGGGAATCATCAGACGAAGGGAACATGGTAGGCCAAGGCTCAAGCTCGCTACGAGCCCGTGGTATACAGAGAAGCTGTGACCGGCCTCGTTGGTCGGGGCACTGAGCAACTAACTCATCATCAAGGCTTCTGAAACCCGGCGGTGCAAGTTTTGGCCGACATGTCCTGGCATCTAGGACTTGTATGTAAGCCTCAGCATGTACAGACGTTGCTTTCTCTTGGTATATAGACTTGGTATATAGACCAGACCGAGTCCCCCTTCAGGCTTCAGGGAGGCGTCTTGGTCGTTTGGATATCCGGCAATCTCGCCGTATGACTAGCGATGGGTGGCCGCGTGTGAGAGGACCGAAAACGTGACTTGCAGATCATCGGGACGCAGAGGAGGTAACGGGATGGCGAGTAGCAGCAGAGTTGCAACAGCCGGAACTTGGTGCCTCAAGGGGTAGCCGCGGGAAATTAGCTGGGATGATTAGTGGGGGCGCACCCGGTAATCCTTTCACCACCTCCACCCGCCCGGAAGCTCCGTCATTATCGTATGGATAGGCGGAGAGCATAGCGCCATCATCAGTTTGCGCTTTTTGCTTAATCGATAGGCGCATCAAGCTCAGCAGGACTTTGGTGAAGTATACCAACACAACTTCATCATGAGAATGAAGTTTTGCAGATAGATCAATAATATTCGACACTCACTGACTCAGGTGTCATACAAAGCAAAAGCACTGGACATCGAGCGACTTGCAGCAAAATGAAACCAAAACAAATGTTGCGACAGGAGGTTACAGCGATGGAACGCGAAGAAACGCGATGCGGCAAGCAACGAGTTCCGCACGCAACATTGGCCGGAAAGGGAGGACAGAAGCAGTAAAAGAAAGAGGTCGCTGTACGCTCACCATCACATCGGCTGTTCTTTCCACTCAAAATAATGCCAAATTTGAGGTGTCAAGCGAAATGACAGCTGCGATGGACGCCCACACCGAAGGATGAGGGCGGTCAGCACCAAGATGAACAGTGATGTGTGAGGCTCCCCTCCTGGCAGGCCAGCAGCTGCTTTTTTAGAGCTCGACGAGCTTAATTTCCTGGAGATTAGCCTGTATTGCGCGACGCTGATGGCGGCCGTGACCCCAATTTGCCATCCCACGGGAGATGTTGCGCCCCGGGCGCCAAAACGCCATTTGGTAGGCTGTCGCTGCTTCCCCGCCAGACGCGACCCTCTGGAGGGAGGCGATTAGGTGTGCACAGGTGGAGAGCGCTGCTGGTACGGTTGGGAAGAGGCCAGCCAGAGAGAGAGCCTGGAGGACTTGCACTCCGGCTGGACCTCCGCACCTCGTCCCCGGCCTCGGCTCGCTATTCAGAGTGACCTTCTGGGCAGTTGCCCCCTGACCCAGCCGTCCATTTTGGCCGCCTGCCCTAATTTGGGTCTCGGTGTTCTGTTCCGAACGGCATTTCGTCTCTTGTTGCCACAACTCGACCTCACATTCACACTTTTCCCACCTCTCGCCCGCACACACCAAAATGAACACACGCACAATTCTGCCCTGTCCCCGCATCGCATAACCTGCAGAATCACACGCTATCGTGTCGTGCAATTTGTCGCGTCGCACCTGTGCTCTCGAAGCGCTGCCAAAAAATTCTTCCTGCCAAGCTGGCTGGTTCCGACCTTCCCCTTCTCAACGCACGCACGCACGCACGCACGCACGCACTCACACGAGCACACGAGCTCTGGTGTTTAGCTGGCGTTGATCAGTGGCTGGCGAGTCACGATCAAATCGCTGCATGTCTCTCCTCGTTGGAACATCTCCCGCTGATTACTGCGGTCCGTCTGGTGGTCAGGGCCATTGTGCTGTGCCAGTAAGTCTGTGTGCTATTGTCATCTCCTCATGTCTTGGAGATTGCCAGCTAGCGTGGAGGTTGTGTGATAGTTGGTCACAATCTGTTAGCAAAGAGCCAGCTGTGCGAGAGGAGCTGCTCCATCCTTCTGCTCTTTATCTGCTGTATCATTGCATCATTGTATCGTGAAGAAAGCCACAATCGGGGCTCATGTCTGTGTGTCTTCCTCTGCTCAGCATCTTGTTTCTGTGATCCCTGTTGGGGTGGTGTTGCTGTTTGAACTATTCTTGACCACGACCTCGCTTTCTTCCCGTCCTTCCGACGTTTCTTCTGTGCGAGGTTGGAGCTTCCTGCTGCCAGCTTTCTGCTTCCTGGGTGTGTGGCGCGTGCTGGACTGGCTGCATGCTCGGATCACGTCCGGCTCTGGCTTGTGGGCGGGCCGCCTGCCCGCGCTATTGGCAAGGCGTCCGAGTTTAATTAAATGAATAATCCAGGATCGCCCGCCGGCGCCTCTGATTCGCTGCTACCCCTGACGTGGGCCTCCATCGACGTGAACAAGCTCTCCATCTCGCCCATGTCGCCCCCAGATCATGCTCCATGCGCGCTAGGCGAGAAAGAGGGAGATGGCGAGCCCATTGTTGCTTCGTTGCATGCTGCACGCCGTGTTGCTGCCCCAGATCCTGTCGCTTACTCTGGGGGGGGAGACGCCGCCGCTGACGCCTGCTATATGCCCCGGGCCTCTCGCTTACCTATTCCGGCCTTCTCTCTTTTCCTCCTTCTCCAGGCATAGCGAAGCCCGTCCACTCTCTCAAACCTCACGGTCCCTCTCTCTCCACCGATCGGTCAAGAGCTCAGTATCGTCGCTGTCAGCGCGCTCGGTATTGTCTCCTCTGCCATCAGCCATTCCTTGAACAAGCGCAAAGCAAACAGCTAAAGTCCAGTCCTTTTCGAGAGAGAAAAAAAACGACACGCTTCGCCAGCATCAAATTTCAAGTCCTCACCGGCATACACAACTCCACACGGTCCTTTACAGACAATCCACAAAACGTACACATTCATTTTTTTGATTGATCACTCGAAATGTACTTCAGCAAGACCTTCGTCGCGCTCGGCGCCCTGGCTCTGGCCAGCGCTGCCCCGACTCGGACGTTCAACAAGCGCATGGACTGCGGCAGCCCGGTCCAGGGCCTGTCGCAGGTCGCGTGCAAGCTGCTCGCCGCCATGCCGTTTGCCGGCATGGGCAAGAACTCGGGCTCCAACAACGGCGTCATGTGGGTGGGCAACGACGGCGCCAACACCTTCACCTTCAACAACGGCGGCAACGAGGAGGTCACCGTGGTGGGCTGGGACATGCCGGCCGGCAGCTTCGTCGGCATGGACATGAACGTCTCGCCCGCCCAGATCACGTACTCGCTGCAGCCGGGCAAGTCGGTGACCGTGTCGGTGGCCAACGGCGTGTCCGGCTCCTTCGCCGGCGTCTACTCGGACACCAAGATGGTCAACGGCCAGGTCTCGGACACCTGGCTGGAGCTGACCACGGGCGGCTTCGCCACCATCGACGTGTCGCGCGAGGTCAACATGCAGGGCCACAGCATCTCCGCCACCGTCAAGGGCTCCGGCTGCAAGTCCGACATGGACACGTGCGTCTTCAAGTGCACCAACGGCCAGAACACGTGCGGCGACCCGTTCAGCTACAAGCTGATGAACTGCGACAACGGGTCGCAGAACGGCGCCAGCCAGGGCCTGTTCGGCGGCCAGGCCTCCGGCGGCTGCCAGGGCTTCAACAACGGCGGCCACATTGACGTCTGGCTGAACGGCGACGGCTCCAGCGTGCCCAAGTCCTCGCCGACCCCGTCGCCGACGCCTACTCCAACCCCAACGCCTACCCCGACTCCCACGCCCTCGCCCGTGCAGATGCTCCAGCAGGTGACCAGCAGCAGCAGCAGCAGCTCGTCCTCGAGCACCACGCCAACCCCGACGCCGACTCCCACCCCAACTCCCACTCCTACGCCCACGCCGACCCCTACGCCAGTGGCTGGTCCACCGGGCAAGAACCTGCGCCTCCTCAGCGAGGCCTTCTTCAAGGTCCTGAACGCGTAGAGTGGAGAGTTGGGGAAGTTGGCTCCCTCCCGCCGAGGGGGCTACCGGCTTTGCTTGCAAGACCTTTTGCACCAATTGTTAATGACTCTAATTGGGAAGTCTTGGCGTCCGTTTTACTTCACATACACACACATACGCGCCTCACTTTTGATTTAAAACTCTTTAACGGATTACTTACCATATCACACAAAACGGACACGAGCGCCCAACCCCCTTTGCATCAAACTGCAACAATTTTTATTTGATGGTCAATTTCTTGCATAGCCTGGCTGGTTATTCCATTGCCTTGATCTTTTTGACAAATTCTTACTCCACCTACATACTCAGCCAGCGTTTTGGTCTGCGCGCCGCGCTGGCTCTCTCTCTCAAGCGAACGAACGAACTCTTACCCGTTTTTCCCAACTCTTTCAAGATACCCGATGGTGTTGTCGCAGTGGCGTGCAGATGCGGGAGTGTTGGGTGAGGTGCTTCGGCTGGTGGTCATCACTGGTTCTCGGCCTTTGCTTTTTGCTTTCTGTGTCTGCAAGTGTTACTGCCGTCGCCATCTGAGCCATTTTGATACCTCGACTTTTGCTTTTTTTTCTCTCATGAACTTTTGGGCATTCACTGTGCAGAGCGGCTCTTGCTGAGGTCGCTGCCTGCTGGGATGCGTCGATCTAACGCAAAGCATTTATTTGATAGAAGGATGATGGAGAAGGGCAGGGAGGGAAGGTAGTGGAGGAGGAGTGGCAGGGAGGGAGGATGAGGGGATGAGAGGAAGAGGATGGGGAGGGTTACGCACGGGTGATCTCCAGCTTTGGGGTCGTTTGTTCCTCATGCTGGAGTGAAGTCTTGGATATCCTTTTCTGACTGCTTGCACCTTTCTCCGCTACTGCTGTTGCTAGTATGGCTGCTGCTATGGTGGCTTCTGCTGTCGTGGTCACCGTCACTGCTGCTATGACACCAACTCCTCTTCTTACAGCGGATACTTCAACTGAGCTATCACAGCAGCAGTCGTCCCCCCTCTCTCCCTCACATATATAGCAAACTAAAACCTAAAATTCATGTGTCCCGAACAAGGCATGTATGTACGAGCATTTGAAGTATGTCAATTCCGATACCCACTCTCATCTTTTCTGCCGTTTGCCTTCAAGGTGGTTTTTGACAGCCAGTGATTGAGCAAGCGCCTACGATTCGTCGACTCGTTGGGCCTTGAATTCGTGCTTCGGAGTAGCAGTTGACCCCTGAACCTTGCTCTGATTTGGCTCAACTCTATGTGACTTGGACCTTGGCTTGACTTGATCCGACACTCTGCCCACCCCTGTCTCCGCCACACTCTCTCTTCTCTCCTCCACCAGTTTACCCGCCCAATCCCCCTTTCTTCAACCGACACAAAACATACACACAGTGATGAGTAGTAATGCATGGTCCCGCATGCACGGCTCGAGACCAAAAAATATAGGAGAAGAATGCACAGTCTCTTCGCCCGGACACTTCCATCTTCACCTTCACCTTCTCCGCTGCTCGCAAAAACGTCTATCTAGCTGGGAAAAAAAGACGTGCATAGCCAGTCAGAAGTGAGTAGTGAGTAGGTAAGCAGCAAGCAAAGGAGGGGATTGAAGTGAAATGGAAATCAGAGAAAATGAAATACACCTCTTCAACCGAAATGATTGTAATTAATTCCTTCAAACTGCGATGAAGGTCTTTTCTTCTCCGTTATAAGAAAGCGAGGACTTTTATTTTCGTGTCAGGGTCGCTCTGCTTTTGCTGTTGCTCTTACCATCATTACTGGTGCGTCGCCGCCGCCGCCGCACCGTCCTTTACTCTTCTTTTTCCCTCGTTCAATCCCATATTCACCGGAAAAGGGGCAAAGTGATGGGTTTCCCTCCCTCTTGTCGTGCCTGTCTGCAATCAAGCAATGGCACACATTGTCAGTGCTCGGTACCTTAACCTTCGCTCACGGCCGCACACTGAACATGGTAGAAATGACCACCTCGAACGAAGTGAGCAAGTTGGAAGAAGCATCGCTTCTTTTCAAAGAAAAGAAAGGATAGATATAATCGGACGAAAAGAGTCATTCCCTCTCAGGTTCCACATCTCACTCTCCTCTATAAAATCGAGATATTACAAATAAATTTCTCCCCAGAGTCTCTCTTTCCGTATGACGCTGTTTCTCTTCTCGCACGCATTTTTTGGGCTCCCCCCCCCCCCCCCTTTTTTCCCTACTTCTTGAGGAAGATATTGTCATGTTCTGCTCCGTCCTGTTCTGCTCTATCCTGCCCAACTAGGTATCGTCCCATCTCAAAATCTTCATCTTCATCCTTAACATTTAGAAATTGTGGAAGAAAGAAATAAAGAAAAAGACTCAATTCGTTCGAACCCACACATTTCCCTATCCATTCCCATTTCCATTTCCATCTCGTCCCATCGCGTATCAGTCACAATTCGGTAAATCTCCCCATCTGCCGCATCTCCACACTCCACGCTCAAGCTCACATCACTCACGCCCTTGTCTTATTCCTCCCCCCACCACCAAAGACCTTCCCAATCCCGCCTTTCTTCCCTCCGTCCCCCTCCTCCTGCTGCGGTGGACCTCTACTGATATTCCCCTGCGGCGGCGGCCCCGAGCTATTCAAGAAATCCGCCAAATCCATCATGCCGCCGCCTCCCCCACTCGGCCTCAAGCTCTTTGCGCTCGGAATCCCGCCCGGACCCACGGGGCGACCTATACTGCTGAGCTTCTGTCCCGCACCTCCGGCGCTTCCTGCGCCTCCGACGATATTCCCGCCCAACGGGTTCATGGGCGGTTTCGCAGCGAAGGAGCTACCTCGCGGAGGGGGCGGGTGGTTGCTCAACCCCGCGTTCTGATTTGTGGAAGCAGAAGAGCGGTTGTCGATGCGGCCTTGGGAGTTGAGGAAATCGGCGAGCGATTCCTCGTTCCCGCCGCCTGCCCCCTCGCTCTCGTCTTCTTCGCCCAGGATGTCCAGGTCGTCGCTCATGAGGTCGTCGTCGATGGCGTAGGGGTCGCGCGGGCGGCGGGATTTGCGGACTGGCATTGTCGGCTCTTCTTGGGATGAGAACTTGTTGGAGGAGTAGGGATTGTGTGGGATGCTGCTGCCGCCGCCACCGTTGGCTCCTCCGCGCGGGTTGTTGGACAGGAGGTTGGTGTGGCTGTTGGCGGTGACGCTGCTGAGCCCGCTTTGCGTCTTGAAGGAGTCTTGGGTCGAGTTGACGCTGCCTCCGCCGCCGTAGCTCGGCCCGCGGGCTGATCCGTTGGGTGCGCCGCCTGTCGTTACATATTAGTGATACGGACTTTAAAAAATAGAGTGGATCCGTTCAAAGTGGTGAAGCGAATCAAAAAGAAAAATGTCAAGACTTACCAGGCTTGGCTCCGGGCGGGTCCTCGCTCAGGAAACTAATCAGGTCCGAAAAGTTGTTGCTCGAGGTCGTCTGCGGGTCGCGCGCCTGCGGCTTCGCGCCCGCCTGCCGCCTGTTGCCGCCAGTTCCCGGCGGCATGGACACCGTTGCGGGCTTGACGCCAATGTCGCGGCTGCTCACGACCTTGGGCCCCTGCTTCGGCCGGCCGGCGGCGGGCTCCAGAGCCGTGCTCATGCTGGCCCGCGTCGGCGACGTGGTGCTCAGAAACTCGGCCAGCTCCGACGTGCCGTTGACCATGGCCTTGGCCTCGCGCGGGACCAGGCCGCCGCGCGTCGTCGCGCTGTTCAGGCTCGTGCTGCTCCGGATCGCGCCCAGAGGGATCCGCACGGGGAAGCCGGCCAGCTTGGAGCCGAAGGATTTCGAGTTTGAGCGGATCTTGCTTGTCGTGCTGCTGATGGCGTTGTTGATGGTGCTGCTGCTTGGAGCGGCGGCGGTGCTGCTGCTACCGCCACCCGGGACCACGCCGTTGCTGCCGGAGTAGCTCCGGTTGCGGTCCATGGACTGCGACTTGCTCACCAGCGTGTCTTGAGACCACTGGTCGGCCTGTATGATAGGGAAAGAAGAGTCAGTCATTGGTTTAACGTATGTAGTAGGAAATGGAAACAGAGCAGGCGTGATTGCCTCGAATTTCTCAAAACTCACCCTTTCATTCTTCAAGTGCTGCGGCGTCAGCGTCTTCTTCATCGTCTCGCCGCTGTCAATCAGCTGGTCAAAGTGGTGCTCGCTGTACACCTCGTCGCCCGACTTGCTCTGGTTGCGGCTGGCCGGCTTGCGTCTCACGTTGCTGCTGCTGACAACCGCGTTGGGGCCCTGCTGCATCGTAGGGAACTGCTTGCCAGGCGCATCGTTCGCGCTGGTCGGCGACGGGAGCCTCTGGGCCGGTGCCCGCTCTGGAGTCGTGACGATCGTGCTGGTCGCGCTCTCCGTCGAGACCGGCGGCACCTGTTGCCTGCGCTGTAGCAGCTTGCTGGGTCCAGAGTCGGGAGAGCCAGGTCCGCTGCCGGGGCTGCCAATGTGCAGCGGAGACGGGCCCTGAGATCCTCTCGAGTCTTGCGACAGCTCCTTCCGGTGGATCGTGACCGTGGTGCCACCACCAGAAGACGGGATTGGAGGAGGCGACATTTGCGCCATTGCCGAGTCCGGAGAGCTCCTTCTGATGTTGGCCACCGGCCCGCCTGGCGCTGGCGTGACGGATGTGATCGTTGGCTCCGACTCCACGGCGCCGTACACGGGCACGTCTCGCTGCTGCTGCTGCTTGCCAGGGTATTGCCTTGGCTGCGGCTGTTGTTGCTGCTGCTGCTGCTGCTGCTGCTGCTGCTGCTGCTGCTGCGAGGATGCAATCTTGGGCGGAGCACGCGGCGGGTATTCCGAGTCTGATTTGCTGATGTTCTGGAAGAGAGTCTCTGGCGCGGGCACAGCGACGTTGGCGTGGGCCATTGACGCTGCGGCTAGGATATCGACCTGTGCTTCTTTTGGCAGGTCGGGCATCTCCTTGTCCACAACACCGGCCGGCGCAGCAAAGTTCTGCGGCAAGACCACTCCCTCGCGTCTTCGCTCCTCGCTCTCCTGCCGGCCCATCGGGTGTGCGGATCGGTTGGCAGGCGGGCTCAGGATTGCACCACTCTGTGGGCTCTGCAGCGGAGCCGACGCAGGCGTGCGAGAGCCGCCAATCTGGAGCGACTCGGGCAACTGGTCTGGCACCACGACGGATTGAGGCGGAGCAGAAGTTGGGACGGAGGCGACGGCAGGGATCGATGCGGTTGGCGGCGCGGTGTTGGTAGGTGGCATGAAGGACTTTCGCTTCTCGATCGGAGACACTTCTCCGCTCTGGATGTGTGGCCACACCTTTTCGTCCCCGGGTGACATGGGGCTGACCGGCTGGTCCTCGCCGTACTGGGCGGTGGTGATGGGGCTCACCGGCCGCGAGATGCTGACCGGTCGTTTCTTCTGTCTGGGCGTCTCATCCTGCTGAGACAGACCCATGTGTCGCTGCGCATCGCTGAGGCCGGCAATGGACACGGAGCCTTCGTCCTCGCTCTGTTCCAGTGGCGACACCTCTCCCGACTGCCGCCTGTACTGGTCTCCTGCCGTGGACAGCCTGTTCTTGCGCTTCTCCGACTTTTCAGGAATGGGAATCTGTTCGGCGATGGGTGTAGGCGCGTGGACGTTGGATGCAAATGGTGGCGCGTCGGTTCGGATCTCTCCGGGAACCTCTCGCTCGTGCTGTTCGACGCGATAGTCCTGTCGCGAGAAGAGTGCTGGCCCGTTTTGCTCGCTGACATCGGACGCCTGCGACTTGCGGTCGGTGTTGGTGTACTGGGTCGACAGCCGCTTCTCCCTCCTCCGCTGCGAGATGCTGGACGCTCTCTTGTCCGAGCTTGGCGGCAGCTCTGCCGGAGCCTGGAACTCGGTCGGGTCGGTCATGGTACCGGACAGCTCGCCGTTTGCCGCCAGCTGGTCGCCAGAAGTGACGGCAGCCTCCCGTCTGTTCTTGTTTGTCGCGAACATGATTGGCGCGAGTAGAGTGTAGTCCCACTTTGCTGAAGGCGTGGTCGGGAGCGATCCAGACCTCATGCGTCGTAGCGTCTTCACTGCCGTGCTCTCCTCTCCATCTTCCCCATCCTGTGTAGCCTCAGCCCCCTCTTCCTTGATGGTTGCGTCGTGGAGATCATTCCTGCTGAATGTATCATTGTCTGGAATGAGGATACTTGTCGGACGGCTCGCCTTGCCGGCTGCGGCGTTGAACCAAGGAATCTCAATCTCGCGCACGTCGTGCTCGTTTTCGGGCAGGGCAATGTTGGCTGGATCAACCTCTTCTTCGGCAGCAGCAGCGTCGTCTTCCGTTGAAGGAGCTTCTTCCTCGTTGACTTGGGATGGTTTGCTGGGATCGCCTTCTGAAGGCGTCACGGCTTCGGCATTCGACGACGACGGTGTCTGCTCGGCTGCTGTCGTGGGCGTCGGCGTCGGGTTGGTGTCCTCGTTGCCTGCGACCTGCTCGCGGGCCTGGCCTTGATTAGATGCCCGGCTGTCGGCGCGGCGATGGCGCATCGAGTCGATGCTCAGCGCGCGGCTGATGCTGGTCTTGGGGCTGCGAATCGGCTTGCGCCAGGCGCGCCACAGTCGACCCAGCATGGGATTGAGCGCGAGCTTCTCGAGGTCGCTGTCTCCAACCATCAAGACGCTAGGGTGCAGCGCCTGACCGGCGATACCTCGGCCGTACTTGACCTCGCAGCGACGGTAGCCAATCTGGCTGGCCACCATCAGCACGTTCTCGCCAATGTACTCCAGGATGGCTGTCAGCCAGATCGCCACGGGCGGGCTGACCATGCTGCCAGTAGTAGAAAGCCGGCGGCCGTCGGAGACGCTGTCCAGCCCGTTCTCCTCGATGTACCTGTCCTCGTCCTCTTCCTCCATGTCGCCGAGGCGGGTGTAGACCATGCATCGCAGGCGGGCCCGCTTCCAGGCCAGGTCGAGGTCCCAGCTGGCGTCTTGCGTCTCTTGCGCATCTTCGAACAGGTCCACGTCGTCGTCCTCGCCGATGCACTCGATCAGCTCCTCGTCGGCGCCGGCAATGGCCTCCTGCGCCAGCTTGGGCCGCAGCACGTCGCGCACTGCTGGTCGAAGGCTGACCAGAGACAGCGATCGCGCGTTGGACAGGATGTTCAGCAGGATGCGGTCCAGAAAGGCGTTGACGTTGCCGATGGCTGACGGCGAGATCTGCGAAAGCGAGGACTCCTGCATCTGTGCCAGATCGGCCTCATCGGCCTGATGGAACTCCACTAGAACCTCGCGCGTGATGATGAAGGCAGCCTCTTTGGCAGCAATGTATCCTGGTTCTGGCACGACGTACGGGGCCGAGATCAACGACCCCGTTGGTGAAGTCAGGCTGGGCGATGCCATGCCCGGCGATGCTGGCCTCATGGCACCGACCGGCTCGACCTGGAGGTCTGGCCTCCCAGAGCCTGGTGACGGCCGCATTGTGTATGTGTATGTGTAGGTGTAGATGTAGATGTCGATGTATGACCGTGTCGATTGTATGGTCCTGTGGAGAGCGAGAGATGGATGCGTCGTCTCTCCTCCCCACCTCTCTTTGCTACAGCCGCTGCGGCCGTTCCTCCTCTCTCTGCTGCAGTCTCGTCGACGAAGAATAACAGTGCAGAGGCCTTTTCGTTGTCCTCCTTGTACTATTCCCCGACTCTTTCGTATTCCACAGTCGTGGAGATAGGCTCAGGTTAATGCGACTCAATATTGGGTGCTCATATCCGCTCGTGTGCGCGCGCTGTCCGTGAAGAGCTTGGGGGAGAAGAGTGCAAGGAATAGGTCGATTCGATCCGGCTTCCCAACCAAATTTCCCTTCTCTGACTAGGATCAGGTCAGCTTTCTTTTTCTTCCTCAGTTTCTCGTCTCGCTCTTGGGGAAGAGATTAGTTCCTCAAAACCCCGGATCCCAGTCTGTCAGTGACAGGGGAATAATGAGAGCTGGGAACCTCTGTGCGACCCGACTTTTTTTTTTTATTTTTCTTTTGGTCACAGGCAGGCCGGTCGTGATGGCCATGCGCTGGTGCTTTCTTTCCCTTGCGAACTTCCCACCTTCCCAGCGGTGGCCGTTCGGAGAGCAGGAGCCAGGATCTCTCCACTGCACGTTTGGAGCAAGCAAGTCGGAATTGGTGAAAGAGGTACGTACCAGAGAAGACAGAATCGCTCAAGATGCGCGCAAAATGACAGTTGAAAAGATGGGAAAGTGTTGTTCAGGGGATGAACTGTAGTGGTCGTTTTCTCGGGATGGCGCAGCTATCGAGGTGGTGGTGATTGCGGCGATGGTGGTGTGTGCAACGGGAAAATGCGTGCACGAATAATGTTGTATAAACCAGCAGTCGAAGATGAAATCACACAAGCCAAAGAAAACAGACGGCTGCGATCCAACTAAGCACGAAGAATTGCGGCAGAATGTACAGTAGCAGCAGCAGCAGCCGAAGAAAGAGTAAGCAGCAACTAACTACTCTGGGTCCCTGGGCGAGGAGGAGGAAGTGGCCAGCAGGGAGGCCCGCAGAGTCGCAGAGTAGCAACTTGACTTGAAGTTACGGTAGACAGAAACTTTGGTCCTGACGGGCACTGTAAGACGAAGGCGAATGGCATCCAATGGCGACACACCAGCACCAGTAGGGGCAAGTTGAGGCAGCAGAGATATAAGGTTGGAACGGGGCCTGGCAGCGCCGCCGGACCAGTACCGACCGCAAAGTCTCACTCATACGGTTGCCCACCCTGGTGTGTACTATACAGAGATCGGTTTGCAAGGGGGGGGGGGGGACCAGAGAAGAGGCGTCTGGCAGATAGGAGGGCGGGAAGCATGGATGGATTGCAGGGGAGGATAGGAGAGAAGAAGGACTGTCACGGGTATGATAGAGAGCCAGAGGAGGCTTTCGGCCTTGACGGTGGCGAATTGAGGGTGAGATGATAGAGGTATGTGTATAAGCTCTTTGGACAAGTATTGGACGACCGAGTCACCATGCCTTCATCGCCTCCCCTGCCAGCATACGTGATGTGGCTGCTCGCACCAACTTTCTGCCCTGTAGCTATCGAGTTTGCTGCTCACACAGTACACCAGGCCCATCTGAGCATCTGCCAGCAGCGCCGCATGCAGCAGGGAAAAAAAGGGCAGAATATACCAAGGAACCTGTGCATGCTATTGAAGCTAGCCCTAGGTCGCAAGTGATCGACCGTATAGGATACTACCCACACTTGCTGGTCCTCTCCTCTTTACTGCTGCTTTTTTTTTTCTCCCCCTAACCATCGCCTTCGACAAGGCAGCCAAAGTGTTATGACCTCGCCTTGTGCATGTAGGTAGAAAGTGTCAAGGAGGACGAAATTTCCCTCAATTAAAGAGAGATGCAGCTCGCATTGTGGAGGACTCGCACAGTCTCCAGTCGCAATTGCCTTCTTCAGCCTACGTCGTGACAAGAGAGATCCAACAAGTAGCGTCGCATCCGATATGCTCTCAGCAGCGGAATGAAACATCAGCGTCACTCGCAAGCACCCGCTGTCCTTCAAGGCGTTACAGAAAGTGACGACTTTGTTGGATTCAATCTCTCTGTAGGCGCCGCAAAGAGACACAGTGCCAAATTCTCATCTCACCTAACCTGCTCTTCATTTGTTTCTCTCGTTTGGTTCCGGATGGGCTGACCGTTGAGAGCCTGCTCTTCATCTCTCCTTCCTGACCTCTCCTACTGGTTTTGTGCCTTTCCTGCTGCTCTTATCTTAAAGAAGAGGAGCGAGAGCTGCGGACGGGTCGTGATCGGCCGGTTCAGCGGGACTTTCGGCCCTCTTCTGGCACAGCAAAGACGACGATGAAGATGCTGGTGGTGCCGGTCGCGATAGTGCAGGTGGTGGAGCTCTTCAATAGTCACAGCTGATCGCCAGCACCATCCACCCACTTTCGCGCACTTTTCACACACACACCTTCTTCCTGTCTCTCGCAACCCGTGAACCGCGAAACAAAAACCCTGGCTGGCCGTTCCCCTGCGAGATCGACAAGGGTGTGGCTGCTCATCCTTTCCTTTCCGAGGTCCCATGCAGCGACGCCCGGGCCTGCACGAACGCCGCCTCCTCTTCTCTCTCTCTCTCTCTGTTCTGTCCCTCATGGCTCGACGCTCTGTGCCTCACGGCTTTGAGCAGATCAATACGCGTGATATGGCGATGTAGCACTGCGATTGTCGCCGTCTCCGAGCGCCGAGAGGTTTGAACAAGCAGACATCACGAGCAATAGACTCCTCTTGCCAGGATGAATGCTGCATTTCTGCTAGCGGGTGGCGAAACAGCTGGGGCGTCGGACGTGTCGAATCACTGTTTGGCGCATGCCACTACCGCTGAGCTTATCGACCAAGGTGAACCAAGTGGAGAAGAGCGAAAAACGTGCTATCGTTTCGAATCCAGCGTTTCCACCGTTTCCGGGCGGACCGGCCAGCGCCAGACTTCCCCGCCAGACTTCCCCGCCAGCAAGCTCGCCCTGCTTCGCTCGCCCACTACTCGCTCGTCTTTCTCCATCAGAACAAGAATTAGAGGAATGGGGCCTTTTCGCGACTGCAAGTGCTTCTTTCTTGCAGCAGTGAAAAAGTCGCCAAGGTGCTTCACAAACTCTGGCTGGCCTCCTTCTCTCTCTCTGAGGCACGCTTCAAATGTGTCAGCTGCCTTTGCCTGTCCCTTCCCGCAGTTCGTCCGAAAGAAAAGGTGGTCGCGGTGGTGGCGACCTGCCCATCCTGCCTGCCAATCAGTAAAGCCGTGACGGTAGGTAGCCAACGATGCCAGCCTCTGAGTCTTCCTGACGACCGGCTTCATCTATCTCTTTCTCTCTTAGTATTCCTCTCTTCCACGCCTATCTTGATGAGGGCGCTTGTTTCCCAGAGACCGTAAGCGGACAAGTGATCGGTTGTCTGAGGGCTTCTTCCTGGGCTGTTCCCTGGGCTGCTGAAACATTTACCGGGGTCGTTGCACCACCGCTGCGACTTGACAGGGTCCTTGGAGTGGATCATATTTGTTCCGCCGTCACTCGTCGCGCTCAGGCAGACTGCTTCCTATGTTGCAGGGAAAGTAGCAGGAGAGCGTACCCCTGTTGGGCTTGCCGATACGTACTGGCATGACATCGCGGCCCATTAGTCGACGCGCATCTGTTACACTAAACCGCCCTAGACATCTTCCCTGTGACATTACCCTTGTCTGTAGACCGTACTGTTCTTTTGCATCTTTCTGGCTGGCTGGCGAGGGCAGAGAGGTGAGGCGCATTACTGAGGCTGCTTACAGTGGTACCTCAAGAGCAACGGGGTCCGACGAGGGAGCATCCTGCCCGCTATCTGTCGCCGCGATCGTCACAGTCAGCATCCTTGCGTCGGGCTGCCTTGTGCTGACTGTGTTCGTCATAGCTTTCATCAAAGACCGGCTGACCGAGTCAGAGAGCAGGTGCATTGTGAGTACTGCATGTTGAGATCAGGACGGCGAGGCTGGCGCGTATTCAATGGGCTGTAGTATGCACAGCAGAAGCACCCCGTCTCTCGTCAAGCTACCCACGCCGCATCAGATGGTTCGACATTGCCTCTCTGATGCATTTGGAAGGATTCACCGGCATATATCGACGACACAGAACATGTCACCAGCCCTTTACGTGCGTGTGCGTCATGTGAAAATGCGTGCGAAATGTCAGAGAAATCCCGTCGTCAGGCTGAGCCTTCCGAAATCATGTCCAGACTCCTGCAAATTCTCAAGCTGGCGTGTCTAGTGTCTACTTGTTCTCCCGTGTCAGTCAACAGTTAATTGCGAAACAGTTTGGATGGTCCATCTTCAGAGTAGCCTTCCTACCGTAAGAGATAAACATTGCGATTGTGACCAAGGCCCGCACGAACCATGAAACTGTTCGCCACATCACAATCTCTGCCACATCGCACATTCTTCATATTAAAGAAAGGCAATCTTCTCATCCTACAACTGGATCAGAAACATAGTTTATTGAACGTGACGTGCGCGACAGAAATGGCATCTAGCACACGCAGATCAGTCCTCCGAATCGTTGAAGCATTTCCCGAAGCGGAAGAGGTGTGGGTTGCATCCTCATCTCCAGTTTCCATGCTAGCCCTGAGCTTGTGCCGAATTTACCACGTGGTGTTTTCTCTTCCAGCCTTTTCTTTTTCTTTTTTGGTGTGGCGGCTAGTCGAGGCGAGCTTCGGTAGATGCAGTGGATACTGCTGGAAAACGTGTTACTAATTTGGGGCGGTGTGGAGAATATGCCACTGCAGAGGGTGGAGATATCTAGGACGAAGGAAGTGCTAAGATGGAGTGTGTGGGCGCCAGTGCCAGTGGGTGGCATGAGCCCAAAAGGGGAAGTTTCACTCTTCAGGTCTTGGGCTGAAAACGGCAGGCACGAGATGCCAGTGTGTGTGTGCTGTCATTTGTCAACTTTCCTGATTCGGTAGAGACTGGCTGCTGGCATGTGGCTCAGCACATGTCGGCTGAAAATGCTCTGATAAGGTGTGGACGGTATCTAGGTAGCTACTGCCGTAAGGCATAGCCGAATTTCCAAATAACAAGTTAATGTTCAGATGATTCATGCTCGATCGATGATTTTATGTTCTTGCATAAAAATAGTTCCTCTTCTCGTCACTATCGTGATAACTCACATCGCAGACGTGAACCCCTAGTCGCTGCGGCAAATGTCCTAGCTTTCACATGAATAACCCCAGGCATCGAACACTCAAGCCGACCCTACCTGCACGCTCTGTGGGTTTCGAAACACGTTAGCCGGATCGAGACGAGCCTTGATGCTCTGCAGTCTCGGCAGATTGCTGCCCCAGTATTCCTGTTGAGCATTGCCGAGGAAAGGGTCCACGTAGCCGGGATAGGCACCAGACAGACCGGGCACACTGGTACGAAGAAGAGCGTCGATTCCATCGAGAAAGGCTCGAGCTTTGTCCTGTTTTGTGCCCAGCAAGTCAATCACGTAGGTCTGCAGGAAGAACTGTGTGCTTCTGAAAGGATATGCTGTTGCGTTGGCGGGCACGTCGTCTGTCGCTCCACCTTGGCCATCAAATATCATGAACCAGACCAAGCCATCAGTAGAGCCGTTCGATGAGGCGGTGCCGATGGTCTGGAACAGCTCTGTGATGGTCTCATCCGACAGCAACGTGGAGTTGGTGAAGGACAGGCTTTTGCTGTAGAAATGTGTGGGTATGCCGCCTCCCAAGTGAATAGCCGCGTTTAGCAAACCCTCGCCAACGACGCCAATCATACTGTCAATGGCACTGACTGAAAGCTGACCTCCGCCAGGTAGCTGTGACAAAATGTCGAGCGTGTCAAATTCCGGCCGCGAGCCAAAGAAGATGCCGGTCATGACGACCACGGGCTCGAGCACTATGCACTCCAATGACAGGTTGCGAGACAAGTCAGGCTGTGCTGCGAGTTTCTGAAAAGCTCGAAGGGCGTCGGCGCGTACATTGCTGTCTCCAAATGTCAGGTTGTAGGTGAATTGTATGGCGTTGGAAGGCGCCTCGTAGGTCTTGACGGTGAAATTCGTCACGATGCCAAAGCTGGCTCCTGCACCCCGAATGGCGAAGAATAAGTCCGGATTGTCTCCATCTGATGTTGATATTATGCTGCCATTGGCAAGCACCACATCTGCGGACAAGATCTGGTCCGTTGCCGCCCCATACTGCCGTGATAGCGGCCCGAGACCACCGACGGTGAAATGGCCTCCGACACCAACCTGGGGCGCAGTGCCGTGAGGAGTGGTGCGACCATGGCTGACGAGCCCGTTGCTGACATCGTCAAGCTTGCAGCCGGGACCAAAACTGGCGAGCTGGGAACTTGGATCATATGTGACCTTGTTCATGTGCTTCAGGTCGAGCACGACGGAGCCGCTGACGCCACCGATGCCTGGCAAGGAGACATCAGAACACGTTCACACTGAAGATCACAGAGACGACTTCTAGCAGTTTGTAACTCACAGTAGTCGCCATAACTGTGTCCTCCGCTGCGTGCTTGGACTGCGAGGCCTGCAGCCGCAGCACACCGGACCGCCTTGCTAACCTCTTGCGAGGTTCCCGGGTAGATTATTGCAGCTGGAGTGATGTCGTAGTAGAGATTGTATGGCCTGACATCCAAAAGCTTGTAGAGGAAGTCGCCTGCAAATGACGCACGGCTTGTATCGCCATTGACTGCTGAGATGAGACAGGATTTGAGCTCAGCCGTGTCGGCAGATCCACTGGGCGTTGGACCTGCAAGGAACGGGATGAGATGGACGAGCCACGAAGGAAGCTTCATTCTTAATTTGATGATATTCTCGGATCGGTCTATGGTCAGAGAGTCGGCAGCTACCAAGGAGGTAAAGGAGGGGTAGGTGAGAGTAAGGAATGTGACTAGGAAGCAGCTGTGTCACCGCGGCCTCGGGCGTACTCGCACATTGCAACAAGACTGTGGACCAAAGTGATGCGTCATATCATGGGCGATGGTTCTTCCAACCCAAACTTGTGTGTTTGGGTGTTGAATGCCTGTTGCTGCCAATTTCTGGCTGATCACGCCACAGCAGATATGTCGATGGAAGTGCAGATAGAACAGGAGTAACAGCCAAACGCTCCTTCCAGAATTGGCGACTCAGATTCGGGCCATCATTGTTAGATCACACTTCACGATGTCTACTAGTACAGATATATGGCTTGCTCATCACAAGATAAGATCTCGGAAAGAAGAAATTAAAAAAATGGAAATTTGGTCAAGTTGGCAACGTGATGGCAAAATTTTCGATGCAAGTTGTGGAGCCCAGCTAAGTTTTCTGCACACAAGCGTACAACAGTCAGTGCTATCGAGACATGATACTTGGATCAGGCGATCTGACCACATTAGCAGCACAGAATGAATTGATGCAGGTTTGAGCTTCTTTTTTTTTTTTTTTTTTTTTTTTTTTTTTTTTTTAAATTCAGACATGGTGTTTTTGGAGATTCAACTCGGTCAGCATGGAAAAACGGTGGAGGTTTTTACGCGCAGACAAGTTGCGAATGATCCTTTATGAGCAACATGACACACGATCCTGACTCGTGATCATTCTGAATAGCAGCATTTGAGCGGTATGCAGTCTCTATGGATGGAAATTCGTTGATGAGAACAGCGTAAAATACGAATTTGTGCTAGACAAGGAATAAGTCGTCAGTCGCAATGGTAACTTCCTCTTACTGCCTAGCGTCTAGCAAGGGAACAACATCTCCCGCTTTTTAAGATAGGTACTTCCAGCTCTATGGAAAAACTTATAGGAAACGAGTACAATACTACTTTCGGTAGACTTTGCCATAAGGTGAGACAACAATACACTCCTCTTCTCTGCTCTAGTCAGGACAAGACCAAGGTAGGATAAAGTATGTTGTTCTTTATCGAAAATTGTATATCCAAAGCACCCGGAGAACGAGACACAGAGTCAAGCTTTCAATCATGATAAGGCTCGTGTTTCTGATAACAGCTAATGTCTTTATCATATCTTCGAAATCTCATCGACCGACGCACAAGGATGTAAAGTAGCATAACGAGCCCGAAGAGAGCGATGCATGTGAGCAATGTGACTGTCCCCACGGAATTGGCGGTACGGTCATGATCCACTCCTGGTGCCACCGTAGCATTAGATGACGCCCCCGCTTCTACTTCTGGCACGTTAGTGAGTGAGGTTGGGCCGTAACTATGAGCTGTTGTCGTCGCTGTCGCTGTCTGCCACTGCAAAGCCGCATCCGGGTCCAGCGATTCGCAGCTGTAGTACCTGGCAGCCAAGCGTGCCTCGCGATACTGCTCCTGGAGCTCGCTGCAGGAGCTGGAGAGTGGAGAAGTTGGGTCTATGCTGTAATGCAGAGCTATGCTTGTCGGTCCTCTGTGCTGAGGGGGATAGCACACCGACACAAACTTCGTCTTTGCTGCGCGAACTCGTCGGTTGAGCTTCGTACAGGTCTCGAACCATGAGGACTGGCCCGATGGGTATTCTGATTGTTCACCTTGCTCGATGTGACTTGTTGGAGTATGAAACGATGTTGTTGGCGTGAGACTGGGTGATGGTGTCGCAGCCGGGTCGGGATGATCGCTGCCTCCCTTTCCCTGCGATGATATGACAGATTTTACAAAGGTGGTAGGCGATGGAACGGCAATTTGCCGGCTGCCAGCACCGCTGCTGCCACTCTCGGTGTTGGATCCATCATTGACGCCTGTAGCTTGTGAGGATGTGGGAGATGGCTGCTGTTGCCCTTCTGCTGTCGAAGAGTCACCGTCGCCAGTATCTTTCAAGTCACCATCACCAAAGACTTCCTCGACAGCCTCTTCGGTCGAAAGATCATGACGGACCTCGTCGCACGCCCGGTCTGTGACGTTGTTGGAGTCGCAGTAGATGAGCAGCGTGAGCTTATTGGCTTCGACAGATTGCCGCAACGCTGCGATGGACGAGTAATAGGCAAGGACGGCGTAGACGCCAGAGACGGCCGCGATCACAAGGGCGAAGACTTTAGCAAAGAAGGGCAGCAGACGAAGATAGCCCCGTGGAGTTGCGGAGGGAGATGGGGAAGCTTGGGAAGGATTGCTCTGGGAGCGAGAGCGGTTAGCACCTGACCTGTTCTCCATAGTTTAGACGGTTCGAGTTCTGGCCGGATCGCATCACAAGCTGACAAGAGATCACATAATGAAAGAAGAACGGACAGGTAGCTGAATAAGTCATGACAGGATTATAAGTGGAAAACGTTTCTGCCTTGAACCGCGCTGCGAAGCATCAAGAGAAACAAGGCGTGAAGGATTGCCTTAATGTGGATCCCTGTGGCTGAACATAAGGCGCACTGCTAGAGCACCATGTCTAGTACGTACCTTGGCACTCGGTTGCGTGGAATGCCAGCTCCACAAATTCTTCAATTGGTGTGGAGCCCACTTAGCTAAGCCCATGTTGGCAATGAACGATTGATATCTGCATTAGCGCGATCAAAGGCAGGCTATGCTGGCACCAAGTTGTCATTGATAAGGCCAGAGCACAGCCGCAAATCTGCAAGGCGGGTGGAGTCTCAGAGTCGACAAGGCAAGACATACTCGAGTCACAGGTCAGAGGAGAAAGGACGAAGCAGATCGATCGCAGTGGTAGAGCTTGAGACCAAGGCATTCAAGTACACAATCACCCCATTGTGAAGCCTCCGACGATCACTTTGAGATTAGATCATATCGATATAAGGCGATCACGAAAAATAGATAGACCACTGGCAGTCAAGTAATTCAAGGACGAGTAAAAGACGAGAACCCCGCGCCAAGCTACAAGCTACAACGGCAAAAATCCATTATCGTGGGTATTTAGTGGGTGGAGACAGGTGGCTTAGTGGAGACAGTCACCTATACTACCCCGGGACGGGTAAGCTGTCCGGCAAAGTTAGAGGACGGGTGTGCCTAGTGAACAGTTTGACACGGCTGTTCCCCGGGGCCTTTTTACTAAACGTCCCGATCGTTCAACTACTAGTAGATTGGAGAAACTCTTCAATCGGTCAATTATTCATACTAGAGCGTGTGGTAACGTTGTCCTTTTCAATTTAATTGTTGTACTACGAACTGGGTCTCATTCAAGTCAATCGACCGGTCTCTCCAGCCATCATGTTTATTGTCCTTGTTTCCAGCCGGTACTCGGCATCCATGTGCACGTCTTTGTAAGGGTTATCGGCCGTGCAGAACATGTATCTATACACTTCATTCGTTTCGTGATTGGCGCCATCAATGTGCTTCCAGCAAGCGTTGTGCTCCTCTATCCATTTTTCCAGATCACTCTATTGGCGACACATCCTGAACTGGCCGCTTCCTGACTTTCGGTTTGGTTATGGGCTGCCGTCTGGATTGCGTAAGTCCGATGTATCGCTGCGTTTCGTCTGCGTTTCAGTGGTGTCTTCTCTTGAGACGTGCAAGCAATGGAGTACATGGTGCTACGAATATTCTTGTTGGGTGTCGTGCCGATGAGACACGAGCGTGTTATGAATGAGTCGCTGTACAGTCAGGTTCATCGAGTTTGACGTTTCGACAAGTGAGGTACCTAGTTTGAGATTGACTGACCACACAGTGCCGGTTGTGATAGGCATTTAGCAGATACGTGCCCTTGAACGAAGGAAATGTCAGCTTCGTTAGAGTTCTGTTGTTCTTTATCAGCTGTAACATAGCTCATTTTGAGTTTCGGTAGACCTGACGGTTGGGTCTTGTCACAAGATACAAGAAGCTCTGTGCTCAACCCGAAACTTACAGGAAAGGAGCAGAAGCTCAGAAAAGAAGGTAGGCAAGTTACAAGACATGCGACGATACTGGTGTGAGCCACCTGGCGGCAGCTGTCTGTGGCATGCACTGACTGCTTCGAGCCACGACGGGATTTTTGGCCCTTACTACCCGCGACGTGATGATTCATGGGCACACAGCTTTGTCTAGGGTTACAATTGTGTTCAGAATCGATGCTGTGCCACTGCGTTGTGACGATATGTCGACATTGGCGCGGTGACTGTTCCGCAGCCTTGCAGATTTTAGAGCATGGTGCCGCCACTACGTGGGTACCACCGAGTCTTTCTCTTTTCTTCTCGAAACTTTTAGCCTTTTGCAAGCCCATAGTCATCTGCAAAGTCTTGAAGAGACATTTGGGGTCGTGGTCATTGTTCGTGCCTCGATTTGCCGGATTCGATGATAGCATACACACCTGGCTCTTGTTGTGAGAGGCTCATTTCGTGTCTGTGCCACCTCCGATTGAGGGGCCTTTCGTTCAATCTGGCGAGAGAGCCTACTTATTAAGCTGCGTCTGCATTCATCATGATCTATCACTCACTCATTATCGGGGGACATTCAGCCTGTCAAACATGGACGCGTCGGATACCCGCCTGGCATATGTTTATGCACCGCTGGTGATCGCTACGAGCGTGATCCTGCCTGTACTCGCATGCATCTTCACAGGTCTGCGTTTTCTCGTGGAAAATGGGAAGCAGCAGAGATGCTTTGTGGATGACTGGTTACTGGTACCAGCAGTGGTGAGCTCGGCCCCGGCTCCAACTCCTGCCCGTCTGACTTTCTGGAGATATTTCTGTGGGGTATGGGAGCCGTGAACATCACAGGTATGTCACCATTGCTACCCACTCGCTTGCCTGCCCATCTGCCTACATCCTAAGGTAGTGAGTGATCTTCTAACTAAGAGCTAATGTGAGACTGTTATCATGACAGGCGCGGCAAAGGGAGTCATCGGTCATCCCACTCCTCCCGTTGATACCTCAGACCCCAACTTCCAACTCACGGGCCTCGTACCCGGCGAAGCGCTGCTTGAGAAGCTGGAATACGTTTTCTATCCGTTGATGATACTGACGTTCGGGCTGGTGAAGCTCGCCATCCTCTTCTTCTACCGACGCATATTTGTTGTTAGCAGCGCCCGGACATACATCAACTCGCTCTCCTCCATCGCTGTCGCCTTTTCAACCCTGTGGACCGTCGCTTTCCTTCTGACTGAACTCTTCGGCTGCGGTAGCCACTTTGCCGTCTATTGGGGCCCTCTGGGCGGCTTGGATGGCTACTCTCGCGCCAACGGCTTGTCTTTCCTGCTTGCACTCGCGGCGACTGACTTTGCCAGCGACGCCGTCATCTTCCTTATGCCGCTGCCATTGATCTGGCAGCTACATATGCCTAATGCCAGGAGGTGGCTAGTCACGGGCGTGCTGCTGTTGGGTTCTATGTCCCTCGTGGCTTCGATGATCAGGCTGGCGCTTCACGTTGATCTCAACAAAGCCACGTACGCGACGGAGACGGACGTGTTTCTGAGCGTCACGCTGGTGCTCTATTGGTCGATTGTGGAAGCGGGACTGGCACTCATTGCGGTGAACCTGCCGGTCTTGCCAGCTTTGTTCGAGTTGAGACCGGTGCGGTCGATTGTAGGCAGCATCAGGAGCATGATCTCGCGCCGGCCGAGTCCCCACTCACCGGCGGCAAAGAATGGTGCGATTGACGATCTCGAGGGACACGGATAACAGAGTGAGGCAAGCTCTCAAGATTGAAACTGGTATCAGTTGTAATACCATGATTTTGACAATACGTCTCGCTATCTAGAAGGCAATTGGTACATCACGTGCATTAATGAGTTCGCGAGCTACATAATCCACACGTCCAGTACCCACGCGAATATACCTTTCGATCACACAACTTTCGCTCCTCGAAGCTGTCTCACCATCGAGTTCTATTCCATTCCCATTTCCATTTCCATCCGAACTTCTCTTCCCACTTCTCAGCTACATGATTGATTTACATTCAACGGGTACCTTCACTCCATCAACACCAACACCAACACCAACAGCACCGATTATGTGGGTTGCAGTGTTATGGGAAGGGCGACACGTCTCGCTCCAACGGCCGAGTAGTAACTCACGTGCACTGATGGTTTGTTTTATTGTGTCATTCCCAAATCTTTTTTCTCTGTCGTGTCAAGCCCCTTAAGTGAGTCAATAAGAACAGACATGCTCATCAACAAACATGGCTCATGCTATTCACAGCTATCTACCGTTCCGTCCCGTTTTCATCTTCATTTCCATTTCCATTTCCATTCCCATTCCCATTACTCATCCCCGCTCTCTCCGACACGCTCTCTCAACTCCTTCTCAACCTCTCTCACGGCCCCTCCCCAGCATCCTCACCAGCACCATCTCTACCAGCAGCACCATCAAACCTCAACAACACCGCAAACCAACACCTCACCCCAACCCACTTCGCGCTCCTCTTGCCCAGCCCCTCCACATCTGCCTCACCCACCTCCCTCTCCCACACCTCGCACACTTCAAACCCGAACCTCTCCGCCTCATTCCTGACCTCGTCGACCGAGTGCACATAACTCCGCGGCCGGACCTTCTCGCCCGTCGCCGCGTCCACAAACCCGGCCTGTGAGAGCTGGCCCATTTCGTAATGCATGTTTGTGAGGAGCAGGTGCGGCGGGTGTGCTGCAGGCAGAGACGAGGACGCCCCTGTTCCTGCTGGCTTGAGCAACCAGATCGCTGCGCGGAAAAACGTCGATAGCGGAACATGCTCCAGGACGAGGGCGGAGATGATCGCGTCCGCCGTGTGGTGCAGGCTGAGGAGTTGTGAGTCCGCGTCACCACCACTGCCGCTGTTGCTGCTCTCCAGGGCAGCGAGGTGGTCAATGTCAGCCTGCTGGAACGTGATTTCCGGAAAATGCGCACTGCTTCGTCCCTCAGCCGCACCTGTCTCCCTCCGCTCCCGACTCTCATCTGTTCCTCCCGTGCCCATCTGCTCGAGCGTTCCAATCTTGCCCCTCGCAACGCCCAACATACCCTCACTACTATCCAGCCCCGTGATCGCCACCCTTCCTCCTCCCTTTGCAGCCTCCCCACCCCTAACCATAGCATCAAGCGCATCCCGAGCCAGGAGCGTGACTCTCCCCGTGCCACAACCCAGATCTATCAACCGTTTCTCCGTCTCCTCTTCCTCCTCCTGCTGCTGCTGCTGCTGCTGCTGTACCTGATCTGAAAAGGGTGAGGATAATAGCCCAGCGGTTGCGAGGAAGTGGTGCAAAAGCCCGCTGTCGCGCAGCTCGCGCGTATCTAGCGCTTGCAGGAAGTTGCCGTCTGTGTCGTACACGGCGGACCACCGGTCGTAGGCGGCCGAGGTGGGGAGGTAGGTTATTGTGCGGAAGGGAGGGTCGGATGGGTTGGTGGGAGGGGGAGGATCAGCTGGGTTGGGGTCGGTGGTGGTGGTTGATGACATTTTTGTTTGTATTCTGGTTGTTTTTCTGTTATGGAAGTGAATGTATCTGTTGGTGTATCCGTTGATGGACACCTGGTTTCTTGGGGAGGTGGATAGGTAGGCACTTGTCTGAGTACCTGGATATGTTCCAAATAGGTAGGTGAGCGGGGAGAAAGACGCGATGTAGCTTCACAGGAAATGATGTATCCAATTGACAGAATCAAGATCTCAACACTGGATGAATAACGGGAATAGACACAAGCGGTCAGGTGTGCTCAATTCTTTGAAGTTGAAATAACGATAATCCTTGCAAGTGATATCTCAATCCAGTCCCTCGCTCTCAATACACACGCACAAGACAAGACAAACCAGGCCCAGAAAAAAAAGAAAGCAGCCAACCACCCTCCTTATATGCACCAGCCCAGACCCAGACCCAGACCCAACCCACCAGATTCAAGCGTCGCGCATCTCCTCACAGCATTCATCTCAAAATCCATCGAACCCAAAATTGTTGACCTCCTCATCTCAAACTGCTCGGCACACATATATCAAGTTACTCACACCCCTTCCCGATTCGGAAACACGTAGAGTCAGAAGCCCGAATGTGGCGCTGTGTGTGTGTGTGTGGCTTGCCAGCGGTGGGTCCAAGTTTTGCCTGCGGGAGAACTACAAGTACATAAGGAGTTGCGCTCCGGTGCAGAATCTTGGCGCGACGGATTGTCAATTCCGGGTGGGGATTCTTAGATGTGCCGAGACAGATGTTTTGTGTAGTGTCGCGGGAGAGTCACGGTGTTGCTGTGTTTGTTGAAAGTTGAAAGGGGTGGAGTTTTGTCATGTGCTGTTTGTATTGGATATTGTTTGGAAAAACAAGACTGATCCATGCAGCGATTTCACGACCAGCTTTGGTCTACAGTATCAACCAGACATTTCAGCGAGACGCAGATTTCAGAGCTTTGCATTTTCATCGTGAACCGAACATTTCTTGCAACTCGTTTCTCGTTAACTAATACTGTGCACCTTCCTAGGTGTCATTGCTTTCCAAGCGTCGTCACTTCATTGACAGCCCTTCAATGCCATTTTCTTCACTTGAACGCCATCACCTGGTCTGCCGCCATTTCCTTTGCGCCGTCTTTCCATAGGTTTCATCATGCGCTCGTGGGTATCATCAGCATCATCACCGCTGTCAAGAGTGCGTAGCCATTGCTTCACCCATGCCAGCAAATCTTCTTCGGCTTTCGATTTTCTGTCGTTGCCCTCAATCGCCGCTTCATCGACTTTTCTTTCGTCTGTCCGGCTATCGGCCGTAGGAGAGGAGGTCGTGCACGATCCGCCCGTGCCAGCCACAAACAGCCGACGTCTCGTGTCCTCCGTCGCCCAGGGCATCAGGCTGCGGAGCACGGACACGGCAGCGTGGGCCTTTGCCTCTCCGACCTCTGCTGCCGTCATCTGCGTATCCTCTCCCTCGTCACTGTCGTCTTCTCTCTTCTCGCCGTTGTCGATCTTTCTCGTGATTTCGTCCTGGAATTTCTCGCTATTGCGGTCGTCCACTCCTTCCTTCTTACTATGGCATCTAGAAGGCTGGAGCCCTTCGTCACTGTCGCAGAGTGTTGTTGCCGCGCTACCAAAAGAAACCAATGAATCCATTGAGGCTTCTCTAACCATCTTACTCTGTACGGGCACGGTGTTTGCCCTGATTCGCCCGTGGGAGAAAGAAGTGTTTGCCGTCGCCGTCGAACGCTTACTGCTGCTCGCATTGCTGGAGCAGCTGTTGATGCAGGTCGATGCCGTCGAGCTGAACGAGCCCATGACGTCGTGTCGCAGCTTCTCGTGTAATTCGCTTCTGGGACGTGCGCAGGGACGACACTGGCCGGGCATGGACAAGCAGCCCACGAGGTGTCGGTCGTGGCAGCCGTAGCGCTGGTAATAGCTCCGGTCCTGAGCGGCGGCGCACACATGTCGGACCTGCGCGCTCGCTCCCCAGTGTCCGCATTCATTGTAGAAGATGTCGTGGAGTTCACACATGTTACCTTCGATAAGAGAAAGAGTTGCGAGTCGCTTTCCTCAGTTCGGCGTAGTCCTGGCTTGACAGGATACGGGGAACGATGAGTTTGGTAAGGCTTGACTCCTTGGTAAGCTGAATGGTCATGACGCTGGGCTGTTGACCTCTTACCTTGACTACTGCAAAGCTTGCGCTAACCTTTTGCGTTGCTACACAGCTCCTCTTCGAAACAAGGTAAAGAGGTTCCCCGGACGATTGGGCTCTTCGTATCAAGAGACCAGTGGGCAGACAAACGATCGACTCAGAAGCAGTTCAGCTTCATGAGCTGGTCAACGATATCATGACGCCACACGATGACTGATATCCTGAAGGAGTGATTGAAAGGCAGCAGTGTGTGGGCGAGATAAGGTACTGCGCAGCCATTATCGTGATCCCCTCGCAGAGCCTGAAAGGGAAAGTCGCCTCTTTTATGTTTAGCTCGCCACTAAGCAACTCTGTCAAATCACCAACCCGCTCCTTTCAGAATATCGACGTATTGAGTGAAAACAACTCAATCACTGAGCGTGAATGTCGTGGCGTGGACGCGTCAATGATTTGCCATAAAGCTGCGTGATTGGCGCGTCTCAACAGAGCACACTCTGTGAATTGCGTGAATAAATAGCTTCGCGTATTCAGGCTGGCTTGCGATGATTCTTGTCGAGTGAGGTGAGCGCAGTGGAGCTGCCCGCGAGCTTCCGAGCGGCTTTCGGCTACGGCAACAATGCTTTGTCCGCCGTGTCCGAGCTCCTTTTCACACAATGTAGAAAGGACAAGAGGCAACGTCTGATGAGGAACCCTTTCATGCAGAACAAAGACAGGCTCTGCTCTCCGTATGCTGGCTCCTTTGGGCCGCAGCTTTCCATGAAAGAAGATGTGAGAGCTGTGCTATGAGAGTTGGGAAGTAAAAAGCAAGAAAAATCAAACCGAGTAGGACAAAGTGTAGACGCCCGCGTCGTGCCCTAACGTACAGATTGTAATGCATGGGTGTGCTGCCCAATCGACAAATCAGACCTCAGAATACACGGGGCAACAGGGCAAGTGGGACCTGGGCAACGTTCTGATCCATGGAACACGGCTTTTCTCGTGCTGTGCTACCATGCACCATAGCGACCTGCCACCGTACCTTGCATTTTTGCAGTCCAATGATTTGATCATGCTGTTCACGCCCTTGCTGGACATGGGCCGACAGGCTTCAGATAAGGCTCAACCATAGTTCTTTGGATAGATTGCTGCCTGGGTTGCCCCATGGTATTTATTCGATGGCACTGTCCGATCGTGAAATACCTCTCTTGTATGATCCATGATCAAAATGATGACCGTCCATACTGTGAAAGAAAACCTTGCCACTTCAAGTGAAATGAAGGAAGACATTCTTAACAGAGGAAAGAAGAGCCAATTTTGCGAAAGCATTTTCGACAAGGAAAGGCGTCGTTCATCGCACAAAGTAAAATGAGCTGGCGGTATCGAGCCAGCTCTTCACGTCACGTCCAGACCTTGATGTTCTTCTGCATGGGACTGAGCAGTGTATGAAAAGCCTCTGCAGCATACCGGTCACCTGCTTGACACTCCAATAGTGTCAAAGATCTAATTTGAGCATGCCTGGATGAACTGCCTCAAAGAGACGCGCAAGTTTGCTGCTGAGTCAGCACAAGCGGAGTATAACTCCAACGCTTTGCCTTGTCCTCTTCCCCTGCTGCGATGTCTTGAATTATGTACTGGGCATGCAAGTGCTTTCACAGGTCAATCATTTCCGTGAAAGGGCCAGAGAATTCTCCTCGTGAAAACAAGATTGATTGTCACTTGTCTGATAGATGGTCTTTACCCAATACTTTGATTTGAACAGCTGATTTCAATTTCATTCCATTAATGCCATGCAAAGTATACGAAGCTCTCATTCCATATCCAAAATCGCCTGCGGTATTCGCTTCCAACCCGACCGAAGAAAAGGACAGCTCACTAACCTGAGAAGCTCGCCTCTGGCAGTCTAGTCGTCCTTTGATGAAGAGGGCAGGGCAGACTGCACCACGTTCTCCACGCTCTCCTCCATCGCGTGCACGTGGTTGTGAATAGACTGGCCAATGCTCACATAGCCATTCTCGGAGCTTCCCAGCACACCAACCTGGCTCTGGTCCGCCGTCTTCTTGAACTGTTCGACTCCTTTGGCCTTCTCCTCTGCCGAGTTGTCCTTGTGCTTGAGTGCGTCATAGACAGTTGTGAGTGTCAGGCCACCCGTCTTGCCAGGATCGTGCTTGCCGACACCCTGGCCGTAGCCGTCGTAGTGCAGCTTCCAGGCTGTGCCACGAGTCAGCGAATAGCTCTCATCTCTGCTCTTGTATCGCGGCTATGATAAAGTGGGGACTACGAAACAAGGGAAGAGATACTTACTTGTTGGATCAAAGGTCAGGAAGGCCCAGTCGTCAGACAGGTAGCAGCGCTCAGTGCCCATTTGAATCTTCCGGAGCATACCCATCTCGCCCGGTGCTGTCCGCAGGTTCTTCATCTGGGCAGTCAGCTTGATCAGCGCCGTGATGAACAGGTTGGTGATCTCCCGACCAAGACACTGGTGCGGGCCGTAGCCGAACGTCACGCCCTCCTTGGCGTTGTCGCGTGTGATATCAAAGTCGAGCGGGTTCTTCCAGAATGTCTTGTCACGCGAGGCTTCGCCGAGCATGAGCACAACAGAGTCGCCGGGCTTGTAATCAGTGCCGTTGACCGTTGTGGCGTTGGCGCAGAGGCGGACGTCGCGCTGCGCATTGGTGAGACGCTGCGCCTCGACCACATATTTGCGGATCTCCATGTCAGCGTCGGTGGTGTCCTTGACTGCCAACGCCTGGATCTCTGCCCAGAACTTGCTCTGCTTGGGGTCCAAGAAGAACACCATGACCTCGGCAAATGTCGACACTGGCGCTCCCACGCCCGCCACAGCGATCAGCCACATTATCTCCGCAATCTCGTTCGGTGTCTGGCCGGCCGCGAGCAGCTCGCCAACCACGCCCGAGCTGTACCAGCGCAGAGAGCCGGACTCTGGATTGTAACTTCCGGTAGGGTTCGACAGGCCAACCGCGCTGAGAATCTTGGGCACAAGTCCCAGAGGCGTCTTGGACGCAACAATCCTGGCGATGACCTTCCTCGTCGTCTCGTCGAGCTTCTTGGCTGCATCACCAGCCTCGCGACGACGGTTCCACGCCTGGCCTGGGTCGTTGTTGTCTTTGCACGGTCAGATTCATTTGTCTTTGCAAAGAGAGATTGGAAGGATTCGTGTAGAGAGAGAGAGAGAGAGAGAGAGAGACGTATAGTAGGAGACAGAGTGGGAGATATCGGAGAAA